>JAMKCH010048469.1:0-10753 GCA_023653785.1 Ophioderma brevispina
GGATTACGTGATCCGGCGTGACGGGTTTTCCCCACGCTTGCCCCCGGAATGAATGGTCACATGTGGAGTTGTTGTTTCATCTCTTCCGCATCCCTACCGCTTTCCCGTCCGAAAATACTTCCTACCGCGGCTAAGTGCGAATTTGTTTAATTCGAAGAGATTATCCCAAGGATAACTAATTATGAACAAAGACCCGATACCGCACGTTGATAGATTTGATAGCATGCGTCAATATTATTGTTGCACCGAAGCGCAACCATTCATGACGCTTCACAATGGAAAATAGGTCGGGTCATCCGTGTTTAACTAATCAAGGTTAGAGGTAGGGTGGTCCTACGCTAGGGATTGGGGTAGGGTGTGTATATGGCATGGTTGGGAGCTATATTTTGGCAGCGTGATTGTAAGCTGTGTATGAGTCAATCAATTTTTGGTGTCCGACGTGGTGGGGGTGGGCATATAGGGATGTTGGTTAATATCAATTTGTGTTATTATTGGCAAATTAACATTAAAAAAGGTGTTTTTTTTTTTACAAAATCGTGAAAATTCGCGCTGGACCAACAAAATCCGTGATAGACCCCAAAAATTCGCGATTTTTTTTCGCGTTTTTTCCGCGTTGCGCAAAACTCCGGTGCTAAGGTATAGTCCTTCCAATTTCCCGCAAATTTCACATGCGAAATGCGTTTACAGCCTATTTATTGATGTTTAAACAATTATTTTAAAAGGATTTCCCACAGAGAGCTCAACATCATGCCAAATGGTTAAGCTCAGTTAATTAGACCCCAGTTAAGACAGCCGCAAACCATTTAAAAAACAACAATATCTTGAACCTGCGATCTCTAGTGAGGCATTTTTTAAACAAGGAGGCATCATTGTAAACGATCTAAAAAGAAACTCAAAATTTCTTCAATTCAGGAATAAAAAAAAAATGATGCGGTTGAAAAGTGCTTCAAAATAAAATGTGTGCGCTGCTTACCGATTAACAACTTTGTTGTTTTCCCCCTTTTTGTCTAAAGAGCGAGGCAGATTAGCCCATATTAGGCTAGTTTTCCAACGAGGACACTCAGCAACAGTTACCAGATTTTTTATTTTAACCTTGTCTTCCCCTGCCAGACACATACAACCTACTCAGAATTTGGTCGGAAATGTGCCTCAGACACAACTATCTCCATTCAATTCGTCTTCAGGCCCTACATCAGCTGATTTCGATTTCAAAACATTTGGTTTGGTTTTTAATAAATTACACCTGCTCAGCAACACACCTAAAAATAGAAGAAACGTGTGCCGAACACACTCTGCGTACACGCAGCACTGCTACGCTGTAGTTCGGCCCATAGTTTGACCGACCAATTGCGCACCGCGTTGCTAGGTGCAATGACTTTACGCAGTCCACGCGAGTGTTTTTGAATCGGTCAAACAACTGTGTTCGTCATCTCGGGCCCTTAAAAATATGCATGTAATTCCTCAATTCTACTGAACGAAACCGAAGAGGTGATATGAGCCATTTTTAACTATTGCTTAGATGTGAGATCATTAAATAGCATAACAACATTAAGAAAATATGTGTTCATAGAACCTTGACAAAATTTACATTAAAAGTTGAGTCCACAACATTTACTTTTCATATTTTGGAAATGGAGTAACATAAATAAATGCTTCCAAATGTATGATAAAAGTCATTTTGGTCTTCTATTTGTTGAATAGTTTGTCCAGTTATTTTTTCTACCATGTTAAAAAAATTGATTTTGAATATTAGTGTTGGGGACGAAATGAGATTTTAAAAATCAGCATGTGAAATATAAGGCAAATAAACGTTAGATTTTGTCAGTGCGGGGGCTTACAATCAATCGGGATTACGCTGCAGGTTTTGATAACGTAGTGGAAAGAGAAGATACCAGTAGTTTTAGTTAGCTTTTTCCCCAATGCATTGCTTCCAAGGGAAGTTTTTGTACAGGTTGCCATGTTTTGTTTTTATAACACATTTCTTGAAAAAGCATAAAAACAGTTTTTACAGTGAAAATGGACCACGTTTTATTTACATAGGACATCCTATCAAGTACAAAAGTTATAGCGCCCTCGCTCAGAGAGGCCATGTCTCTATCCTTAGACAGCACTATACTCTCCGTCATGATTCCTTTTTCTCTGCGTCAAGACTACGCCAGCTTCTTTCCCGCCAGAAAGAACCATTGACAACAGTAAGGAATGCGCGTTACAAGCAGCAACTTCGCGCGACAAGCGGGGTAAAAGGGACCGCACCGCAAGCCTTTGTAAGCTCAACAATAGGGACTTCAATCAAGAGAAGATCGATGTCCACACCATCCTATTGAGCTATGATCAAGCTCCTCTATCGAAATCGATGGAAAGTCATTGGTGGTGCGCATGTAGTGTTAAAAACTTCCCAAAGCGTAAAAAAAAAACCAAATTATGTGTGCACTGGAATCTGTATGCAGACAGGTGTAGCTGGGATGGGCTTGTACGTCATGCCGATGTTTGAAAAAAAGAAATAAACAAAGAAAGAAACAAGGTAAAAATAAACAAATTTAAAAAAAAAATGAATAGTTTTTTTTTTTTTTTTTTTTTTTTTTTTTTTTTTAATTTTATTATTTTGTCTTTCTTTTCTTTTTTCGTTTAGGACCTTTCTCTAACTATTTTTCAATCTGTTTCTTCCTTTTTTATTCAGCATCTCCGATCCCTCACAATATTTACTCCTCTCTCGCAAGCTCTCTATCTCTTTCTGTTCTTTCCGTTTCTTTTTTTCCTTTATGTTGCTTTCTTTTTTTTTCGTTATTGTATTTACCCCACTTTCTTTTCTTCTCTCTATAGGAGATTTGTGCTAAGTGCTGAAAGTTTAAGCCATTTATATTTCCACCACGTGATAGGATTATACGGAATTGAATTTGTGGGATATGCAACATGTACCCACATATAACATCTATATGATAATAGGCCACGTGTATCTGCCTGTCGCAAGGATATAGTTATCCATAATTTATTGCCAATCGGCATTGCAGTGCAGAAAGACCACATGTCAATAATCGGCATTGCAGTGCTTAAGGCTCACGTCATTGGGGAAAGGCGTTAAATCTGAGACTATGGTTTATTAGTCTCGGGTTAAATAGCTTAAAATTATGGCCAAAAAATTTCCTCAACATGCAAGGTTTGTGCTCGTTTTTAACGCGAGTTCGCGGGATGTTTATAAGTTTGTCAGTGGATTATTTTACCAGTAGCAATTCCTCATATTACATTTAAATCACTTCCGAGTTATAGAAGTACTACAAAACAAAATCCCATTGTAAATGTAAATTCAGGCTTTTAAAATTAACGTTATATTACATAGGCCTATAGGAAATCTTTATTGTAGAGGCCGCGGTGCAGTGGGGGCAAGTGACTGCAATCAGTGCCATGTGATCGATGTGGAGGCCACGGTGCGGTGTACCAGCCCACTGAGCATGTGACTACAGTCAGTGCTACGATCATTTACATAGGCCTATAACGGTGGGATGGGTCCCGATGGGTCTTTCAATTACTGATTGACAGTCCCCTATTGTTGGGCTTACAAAGGCCGCGGTGCTGCCTTTAACCGCTTGTACTTCGCGCGCATATGTAGACGCCTATTTCAGAAAAGGAATTGTGACGGCGATTATAGCAGTAGAGTCTAGAGTAGCACATCACATCATGATTCATGACATGATGTAAAGTTGCTGCCAGAATTGTTCAGAGGTTGGCAACGTGCGCGACGCAATATCTGCATAAAAGGGGCGGAGACTATGGGTAGCCTCATACGCGATTAACCAATGGGGAGGTCAACCTACTCAAACAAGCCAATCGACATTCACTTCCGTGTTGACGGCACGTCACGCTTGGTTGCACGGTAAATAACTGAACAATTCTGGCAGAGAGTTTCGTCCGAGGCAGTCGGGGGATAAGCGCCCAATCGTGCGATCTCCATTGAGGCGACTACGGTGATTGGGATATTCACCCCTAAAAATCAACACACCATTTTTTGTTAAAACTTCGGATTAATAAATAGTACATCAACTGACATATAATTATATCACCTTTAATTCCGTCATTCTGATTTCTGTAAAAATCCAAGTTCAAGTGCATTAAATCCTACTCAAAAGCTGCTGGATTACTTTCCACTGGCATTTTGATGTGCATCGCCATATTTGCTCTTACTCTGCTCATGCTCAGAGTCTTTTCGGCGTTAACTACTACTACACTGCGCTGTGGCGAAGCCACGTTTCACATTTCAGATTAATGGCACTGCGATGTCAAATTCTTGCTGTCATTCCTTACGAACGGTTATTGGTTTTTAAATTGTATCCTGAAAATGAGGCTATTGGACACCAATTATATGCAAATTCCCAATCACTCATTTTTTGGACTATATTATTTCAAGATGGTGACTGGTGGGATTGCCTAAGTTTATGAAATGGAAGATTTTCTGACAATGGTGAGTTTCGTGCCAAAAATGTGATTTTCTTTTCACAAAATCAAACGCCAACTTTTAACTAATGTTTGCAGAAACAGTCCCCGATGAAATTTTTTTGACCCAGGTGCTGAGCTTTTAGATATTTGAATTTACAGTAAATTGGCAAAACTTTTTGTGAAGAATCGTTTGCTTTTGTGATCTCACTGAATTGATAGTAAAATAGCAAATCGCTCAGCGAATTTGGCGAATAAATCCCGTATTATTTGGTTTAGGCAGGGTTCACCTTATTAAGCGACATCGCACCATTGAGTGCTTAATCCCCGACTGCGAGTTGCTGCTGACTATAACACTGCCAGAATTTTCTCAGGCCTAAAAATTGTCAGTTACGCATAGCGTGATGTGCGCCAACCGGGAAGCAACACATAAGTCTTGACATTAGCGTCATTATCGATTTTGTAATTGGTCGGGAGACTTGCGCCTATACCGCGATTTTTAATTTGCATAATACATTGCGTGAGTTTGGCTTGCCTGAGAATTCTGAAAGACACTCCATACACTTACAAACATCGTACCCGATTTTGTAGACTCTTTATGCAAATACCATGTAGTGCGCTGTTCGCTCAACCTGGAATACAAAATTCCCAAAGTCATGGTTTTATAGGGGATTTCCTCTCTTTTAAGTCTTCTTATTGGTAAAAACATGTGACCATCATAACGTCTACTTTCAATGCGTCAAATTGCTTTTATTCTGGTCGCAATCGTCCTTGGTTTCGCCGCTTTACCTACAGTTTTGTGTCAACCCTCACCGTTTAGTACGAGTGTGCTTCAGTTTTTTGATGAGTAAACTGCCCCTCTTTCTTTTATTGTGTATTTTAATAGTAAATATATTGGGATTGGAGATTTTGTTGGTACACTTGACAGTCTCCGCATCAATTTGGTGCATAATTTGACAGGCGTCACATCAGTACAGACTGCGTCGCGATCAGTATGCATAGATTTACCAGTGCAATTTTGTCACTGGTATTTGCATTTGTTGATACGGCCTACATACCAAGCCTGGGGTACCAAGTTTGTTGTTTAATGGTGTTAAAGTGGTTTATTAAAGAAAATAGAATGATAATCGTAAATGTTATTCGATTGGTCTATGTGATGTGACTTGCATTGCATTGCATGTTTACTACCCTACATGCTTAATTACTACCGTTGCATGCTGCACAGGTCGAACATGAGAAAGCAGCCATGCCGCGGCGATAGTTATGAACACGGCACGCTTACACAAGCTCATTAATTATGCCCGATGCTTGACCTCGCTGATGACCTTTGCTATAAATGGTAATGCGCATGCTCAGATCAGGGTTGAAATTTGCAGTAGACTCAATGGACGATGTTTGTAAGTTTCATATTAGGTTGTTATGTCGTGTACGAGTCAGAGCATAAAGCATATAGCTATTACGGGGTCCATCACACATTTTAAAACTGGCATTTACTCACCTTGACTTACAAATCCATTATTCCATACCTAAGGCCAAAAAAAAAAGTTTGTCTCTAGACCTTTTGACAAAAAAGCAAAGTGCCACGTTTTTTTTTGTTTTTTTTAGAAAAAAGGATATGTTCTATGCGCCTTTTTTTTTGCGTGCTCTGCTGCCTCTGTACCAAAATTTTGAATCACAATCCGGGTGTGCCAACCAGGTGTCCCATACTCATCCCGCACCTGGCGAGAACAGGTCTGCATTGAAGATAAAAGGGCTCGATTGCCTGGAAAAAATCATTGCCACTGCTTCCATCAAGGAGAGATGTGGCCAAATTCTGTAGTGCCGTAGCAAAAAATCAAAATTATCAAGTTTGGGATCCTGATTTCATCCTTAATGTATATGATCAGACCGGTCCCGGTGCAATTCAGAAGAAAAAGAGAAGGGTAAAAAAAAATATTGCAGCAGCGCGTAGTGCTACGCGCAAATTTTGATTTTAAAAGCTATGCGCGCGGGGTCCAGAGACAAACTTCTTTTTTGGGGGGGGCTAATGTCACCGATTCTTATTTCTAACGGATGTCCATTAAATGCCAAATATAAAATGTATTTCTATTGCCCAGAATGTCATAACATTGAACATGTCATGGTTATGGGGCCAGGGTGCTACTAAACTGGTTACATACACCAAAGCAGAGCAAGCAATGTTGAGTGCATGGAGCATCACACAGATATGCTAATTTGAGTCACTCCTAGCTGATATTTTTAAGAAATATGCTCCACCCAATTTTAAAGGTGTGTGTTCCGATTTACCCAGAAGTAGTATCAATTTTGATATCAGATGAAAGGCCGTAATTTTCTCATTGTCTTCATGAAATTTGAGCCCTCAATCCCATTTCATTCCTAAGATAAAACAAAAAAATGCTGTTTTAATGGTTAACCTATCAATATTAGCCTTGACAGGCTTCTGCTAAGACAAACGACAAACTTGTTTTTTTTCACAACTGTACCTGCATATTAACATTTATTCTCAATTATTTTGACATTGTGTTTTCAGGTATGAAATCATTGCTTTAGTATTTTAGGGCTACCCTGTCTAGAGAAGATAATATAAACAAATTGGTACACCCACTGGTGGTCTGCTGTCCACTCTGGCTGGATCCAGGTTCCTTCTAGTCTAGGTATAAAACCACAAACCCTGTTGTGGTCAGGTGCAGTGGTTGTGCTAGTCAGAGCGACAGCCTTGATCAAATTGCTTGTGGTTTTAATCTTCCCTGTACATAACGCCTATCAAATTTTTTTTGTCAAATGCAGAAAAAGTCCTGACAGACCTGTACAGGCGCTCTGGCCTGAGTTGAACTTTTTGAACTCACTAGTGGATTCCATTGAACATAGGCCAGGTGAAATTTAGAACCCCAAATTAGGTGTTTAATAGAGTTAATTCGTTCTTGCCAATTTTTTGGTTTTAGGAAGGGGGATATGCTCCACTCCTTTATTCTAGATTACATTAATATCAAGACTGTGCACCAATGAATGAAGTCGATAGAGCGCCTTGAACACGCTATAATATGCAATATGATTGATGGGAAGTATACAAGTATCATGCTCTCATATCCAGTAGAAAACATCAATAGACATAAATCGGATAAAGCACCTTTAAGTTTATTTTCTGATCCCCCTTCCCCATAGAAAATGTCAAATATTTGACCCCAAACATTGGGACCCCCCCTTCTAAGAACATTACAAAATCCTTCAACCAAATCTTTATTGCAGTAACATTTGTAGGCGCCACCTCCATTTGACTGATATACAACCAAACCAAATGAGGACGCCATAGACTAGAGACAGATCAAATCGCGCGCATTCTCAGCATGGGTATTCAAGGTTTGCTACCGTTTTGTCCAAAGGAGGCAACACAGCCCATCAACATACGCAAGTACAGCGGCTACGGCGGTGGCCGTTGAGTACCTACTGCTTGCTACATAATGGAGCCTTTGCTTGTTCCCTGCAGCTAGCCAAAGGGGAACCACGGAACATTTAGGTGATATTTGGGGGGGGCTCTCATAGAAAATGGGTGAGTGTGACTGGGATAACTGACCCTTTTTTTTCAACTGTTTTTTGTGTCACCTTGCACTCGTACAGGGAGCAACCAACTACTGTCTGTTCAATTGACTTTCAATTTCAATGAAATGGTTTTACTACTTCTGCCTTAAGGAGGAAGACACATAGGGATCACTCACTTTGTCCACTGTAGTGTTGTTTGATGTCTGTTGTTGTTGATGTTAACATTATTGTAAGGCCGCATCTTTCTGATTTAAACCAAACTTGGTCCCAGGTGCCAACATGGCATTTCCCCATTTGTTGATGAGTCAAAGGTCATTACTGATGTCAAAAGGTCATGTGATGTCAAGTTGTAAAATAGGCGACATGTAACAATTTTGAACCTCATGTGAAAAGTTGAGTTCAATTGGAACCAAACTTGAGTCATAGGTGGCCATGTGTATCCCTCTTCTTGATGATGTCAAGGTCATATACCAAGGTCAAAGGTCATGTGAGGTCAAGTTTTGTAAAATAGGCTGAAAATGTAAAAGGAACATGTGAAAAGTTGGAGTTCATTGGAACCAAACGTGGTTTATGGAGATTATATGCAACCCTCATTTGTTTTAGAGGTCAAAAGATCACATATCAAGTCAAAGGTGATGTTAAGCCTATCATTCACAAACCCACCGCGACGGCAGCGACACAAGCGGTCCGAGGACCGATGTCTTTTTATTAATTATTTTCCAAAATTATACGTTTTCGAAAAAATCATAAAAGAAAAGATTTTCATCCTTGGACCCAACAGATATTGGCTTCCCACTAGAAAACATATTTTCGTTGGATTTTTATTTCAATTTACACTGAATTTGATTGGCAAACCACAACAAACTGGGCCCAGAATGAATATTACTTTTGACTCGGAAACTTTGATGGCAAACCAATTCACGAATTAGGGGCACTTCAAAGCATGTTACAAACATTTATTGATTCGTGGACCTTGGTTTGATTTCAGGTGTTTGCGCATCGCTCTTTACTGCATGGCATATCAAGAATCATTGAAATACTTTTAATGGAGAGGTCCTTTTCTGTTTTTTATTCAGTTTGTTAGAACAAAAGAAAAGAATCACATAGCTCTCCTGTATGCCGTCCATTCAAGTTAATGCTGTTTGGAACGCTTGGATATCTTGTTTGTATGTGTTATAAAATTCACTGCAAGTAACAACTGTTCGGATTTGATTCTGTTGAACAAAGTTGGCATTATTCATTTCATACCAGTCAAGGTGGCGGACAATAGGCCTATATTGTGCATCGTCTCCTCCGACGACAACTTTTCCACCTACAAAGTGGATTCAAGTAACCTTCCACAGAATGTAATTACTAATGGTACCAAAACCTTTATTCGCTAATTTTCAAAACTAGGGTTAATACCCAGATTTCAATAGATATGAAGGTTTAAAACGTGCCATTCCTTTTGTCATGTAAAAAACGCCTTAGGTCCCAAGATACCCAACAACTTTCTTTTCGTAATTTATTTAGAAAACATATATTTTTGGAAATAATTAATAAAAACCGGACATCCAAGTTCAGACAGTAATCCAAATTTTGTATGTCTGTCTTCGTGTATTATGTGTCTTAAAGTTTTGATTAACCTTTTTTCAAATTCCTCTTGCATGGACACCTTAACTCCAATTGCCACCAAACTCAAGTCATAGGTGCACCCAGAGATGTAACTTTTCTGGAAATTTCCGGATTTTTGGCCATAAATAATTTTTTTTTTTTTTGTAATTTTTTAATTTTTTTTTCAATTTCTGAGATCAAAGTATCAATGATAAGGTAAAACTGCATCAAAAACCCAAGTTTTAAGTACCAATTTATTTTAGAGAAAGGGTCTTGTACCCCAAAACCGCGTAAGAAAATACGTTCCCGGAGCTTCGCCGGATGCTACGCTAAAATTTGGCCTTCCCGTCGGTTCAAATTTTGGATTTTCAGGAAATGGGACTACTCCTCTGTTACATCTCTGGCGTGCACCATAGAATCTTGCATGTCAAGGTAGAGTTAAAGGTCACATACCATGGTCAAAGGTCATTAGAGGACAACTTGTGGAGAGTTCTTGAATTGCAAAAGCAGGTGACACTAGGGGTACAAGATCTGCCTTGTTTTGCTGTCACCAAATGACCCTTCTTCAAACAATTCTAAGGAATCTCTCTGAATGACCCGGTTTTGAGACTTTATTTCTCCCAAAATTCAGAATTTTGTTAATGTTCTCACTAAAAGATCCCCTCTTTTGAGGTAAAAATCCCTCACTGAGTGACCCCCAAGTTTTGGGTCATTGAGGGTTTCACACCAGTAAATGCATGTCCTATTCTTTCCTGTACAAAATGGGCGATATGAAAACGTCATTTTCTCCTCATTGGAACATCTCAGATCTTAAAGCTAATATTCTGCTTGAAGATCATCATATTTCCTACCTGATTAGTCATGAAATTAGGGTACTTATCCCCAAATTTTCGAGCTACTGGACCGTGAAGACTAGCATGCACTGTGCACCCTGGAGGTCAGAGCACTTTTTCAGTCAGGTGTTCCCTGTAAGAATACGGTTAAATACGTCTGTCAGATCAAAATAAAAGTATCAATGCTGCCATTTTTTTGATATTCCTACAGATTTTATACCTAATATTGATAGCAACCATGATTTGCAACCCAGATCTCGCCTTTTCTCTCAGTTTTTAGGGTACACTTAGTCGACGGTCACCAAAAACAAAAACACCTCATTTGCAGTGGGGGCTGGACTTACCTGTTCTCCTGTTATTTACTG
>JAMKCH010048470.1:0-11329 GCA_023653785.1 Ophioderma brevispina
TAAAGGAAAGACATATGGCCATATTACAGAACTGTGCTATCATTTCCTGGGACGGGGGTCAATCCACAATGCATTGCAATATTGACCCGTGAATGATCTCTACCCGGCAAATTTCACTTAGGTCACTGAAATCGGCTATTTTCCCCGAATGCTCGCTCCAGTAGAAATTGCCTTCTCTCCACTATCGTACACTATTTACCGGGGAAATATCTCACCGGTAAAATACTGGATGCTCAATAGAAAAATGCTATTAGTTTCCTGTTGGAGCGCACATCAGATTTGTCACTGTGGCAAATACATCATTATTTTGTGCAAAACATTGTTTCTCTTGAAAACTTGAAAACAAAAACAAATTTTCAGTAGCTCAAAATATTCAAGCATGCCTTCTGGATCATTTTAAGCCATTTCCTTGGGAGGGGCATCACAGTATGCCATAAAAAATGAATTTCCTCCTGATTTTTGTCCCGCTTTTCATCATACTCAGTGCAAAAATTTTAAACTGGTTTTAAACTTCTTAAACTGAAATAATCACCACATTTTGTTAATTAGGCACTTGTAAACTTTGTTTTATATACAAATATTAAGGGTAGTGTTGTATTCAACATGCCTTTAGATATAATAATAAAATGACAGTAAATAATGAAATCAGACCTCATCACTAGTTTAAAATCTCCAACATGAAACTAAGAATTAACTTCCATTGGCCTTAGATACAAACATCCAAATGGCCCTAAGAACAATATAATAATATACCATTTAAAGTTAACACTTAAGATACCTAAATCTCAATTTTGATGAGTTGAAGTGAAGGATGAGGCTGTCAATCAGTTCACCCACCTTTAGGGCTGTCGTCGTTAGCACGTTATTTTTATGGTAACAATTTCAGCAATCAATCAAACTGACTGTATGCTTAACTTAAATCCTAGACTGAAACTCATTACCCATATGACCCAGTCAACTCCAGACAGGGTCTCCTTTGGGATGTTGAGTTGGAGGTAAATGAACTTAAAAGACTTAATATAGGTTAGGTTACTTCAATGTTAGAAACTACTCATATTTTTTACTGTTGTATATTTTCATAGGTTTGTTATATTCTTTAAATAATAAACCCTGAAAGAATTAGTCATAAATTGATCATTTCTGAGTAGACCATGTCCTTTTTTAATATGTTTATTTCACCAGTTTGTTGATATCCCGTTTTTTACATCGAAACATCAAGCTCTGGCTTATGGTGACATGTGTCAACATAAGGCATATCAACAATGGCCTAGGCTACCAACATTTAATAAAAACATCTTGTTAGTACAAATTGTACAACCAAGTATTAAGTTCCTGGACACTTTTTAAGAATATACTAACTTATCATTTTGTTCAATTAGTTGAGTGGCTCAAGTGAAATTGTTTTAAACATGCGTAATCTGCATTGATACAATGTAGAGTCCAATACAAGCTGAAATACTGATTTTGTTTAGCCCAGCGTTCCATTTTTTATCACTTTGTTCCAGTGAAAAATTGTTCATATCCCTATAGACCTGTCAACATCTACCATCATCGTACATTAAGCTCACATTTACTCGAAGGCATGGTTAGTGTGTTACTATACTGTCATAATTCCTTTTCCCTGCATCAAAGCTACGCCCGCATCCCCGTCAGACAGATCCATGACAACACGCAAGGAAAATACATAGATGATCGTTACACGCAGCAACTCTACTTGTGTGCATGTGGACATCTATTTCAGAAAAGGAATTGTGGCATTGACTGTAGGGGAGGATTTAAAGTTATGAAGGGGACCCCCCCCCCCTGCTAGTGGTTGTTGGTTCAAAGCCCTGTAAGGCTACTGCTTATGTATACAATGTATACATACTGGAGAGCTGGCAAACCCAATGGCCCAAGGTAATCAGTGTGGCTTGCCCACCTTATGATTCTACCAACCCTTTCAATAATGTTATAGCGATGTTAACTAAACATGGGGTGTAAAGGCAGCATAACCAAACCATGTCCGACTCTGGGGGGGGGGGTCAGTACAAACTAAAGGGAGCTGAAACGCTAGTTCCACCAACCCAATATAGACGATTTTACACCTTTTTTTGCAAGAACTTCAGTAGTCTTGGTCAAGACTGTCGAATTATTTCACCAGCAAATTGTTTGAAATTCCCGTGTGTTTTGCCACCTGGTCTCCACTAGAGGCTCTTAAGTGTTAACGAGAGACTTCACATATCGGGTGTCCCTAAAATGCGAAAGTACGATTCTGCCGTGATTAAAGCTTTCCAATAAAAAATTCCCCCACCTGAAAGGATTCACTGAGAAAATTTTCCTTTGGGTACAAAAATTGTGAATTTCTAATTCGCATAGAGCAATACGATACTTCAGTCCAGCTATGTTTTTTATTATTGAAATATAAAGCACATCAAATCAACTCTTTTTTCTCTCTTCTAAGGCATACTGTAGCCAAAAAAATGTACGAAATCTATTGAGCGTCTAATCGGTATGAAATACTATTATGACACAATATTTGGGTCCCCCTCAAAAATCCTTTTGCACCTTAAAGCGGCACTGGCACTTTTCCAGACAATTGAAATTTCTTCCAATTTTGCTCTCAAATGATAGTCTATAGGCCGTGGAAGAATAGAGATACATTTTAACACGATAAAAATAACATCTCAAAACAGATAGGACTTAATAAGAGGGGTTAAAGACATCCAGGTAATTTGTGTATGACTAACTTTTTAAGTTTTTTTCCCATAACTTTAATCAACAAATGTGTATATATGACATGAATATCTTAGACTCGTACTCATTGATTAATTGTCCGCCAGAACCTTTTTTTTGGAACCGTTTTCTTTGCACTTCCGCATGCGTTACTGCAAATCTCCGCTCCTCCCGCTTGCACTTCCGCCATGCGGGGAGTGCAAATTGTCCTTGCACTCGCATGCGGAGGTGCACCCGGACATTTGCACTTCCGCATTGCATGGGTGAAGTGCACATGTCCGCTGCACTTCCCGCATGCTGAACTGTAAATTATCAGCGTCGATGCGGAGTGCAAATGGTCCGCTTGCACTTCCGCATGCGGAAGTGAAAGATCCGCGTGGATGCGGAAGTGCAAATGCCGCGTGCATGCGGAAGTGCAAGGCGAAATTTGCACTTCCGCGTTGGTTGCGGAAGTGCACGCGGATATTTGGCACTTCCGCTGCAGCGGAAGTGCAAATATCCGCGTGCATTATCCGCATGCACCGGATATTTGCTACTTCCGCATACAACACCGGACAAGGTGGTCATTTCCGCATGGATGCGGAAATGCCACGCGAATATTTGCACTTCCGCGTGTATGCGGAAATGCAAATGTCCGGGTAAATGTGGACATTTTATTAAAATTAAAAAAGCACGGCCTGGACGGCAACCCCACACCCCTCTTTTAAGTCGAATTTTGATCTCAATTCTAGTAAAAAGGCTCCACATAAATTGTTTTTCCCAGGCTATGGAATTAAATTGATAATTTTGGGGGGGGGGGATAATCTATCTTGAATTACCTGATAAGGGGGGGTATTTCCAATACTATGGAACATACAAACGTTTTTGGAAAGTAGTCCTATCTTAAGACCACCTTGAAAGTGATTGTTGAATAAGATAACATTGCGTAGAATCATGTGCGTAAACTAAAGTTAGAATACACCGCTATCACGGGCCATCAGCCCCGGCCGGGCAAGTCCGCGACTCCATCGCCGAGAACCATTCTCTGGACACATTATATAGAGCAGCGTATGCAAGAAAGTCGGTGGTCCAAAAATTAGCATATGTCGCATTAGCGAAATTGTTATGTGCTGCTATATCTTCTAAGATCTTTGTGTCCTTTGTGACCCAATGTGACCATTGACCCAATTTAATTATAGTTAATTTTAAATATTTAAACCTTGGCTATTCTTTAATGCCAACTCCTATAATATACTTGGAGTTGGTAATCCTACATGTACAACGTTCTTTGGACATTCGCAATAATGTTTTTATGGCATAACAAAACGATTGTCACCTATGAATACTATTTATTTCTCTCGATCTTTGTAGTATTTGTAAAGATTTTGCATTCTCAGCTGACTTATAACATTCTCCATAATTCTAGTTACACATAGGAGAGGTGACGCCGTTTTCACAAATGTGGGCCAGTGGTTTTTTGTTTGGTTATATCGTGACTCAAAATACCGGTTCAGTCACGTAGGGAGTAACTCCTATCAAATTACTCGGAGCTGTTTTCTGATCAATTCCAATGTCTTTGGATGAAGTGAAAAGAATTTTTAAAATTATCGATCCTCTTCTAAGAACATTTGGTAAAAGTGATTGAAACTGAATTTCCCCTGGTCATTTAAAGGATGATAGCCCTACTTCGGATCAAAAAAGGGGGCGGGAATGACGTTTACTTTAACGTTTCCCTAAAAGGTTGAATCATGCTGAACTAGCATGAAATGCATATCAATGCAGCCATTCCGTGCGGGTTTGACGGCGGGACTGGATAGTATTGACACACATGCTCCTCAAGGACTATGTAGTCATCCCTCGTTGATAGTTTGATATTTGATTCTCTTTATATAAAACTCGTTATTCACCTTGCAACAAAGCAACCAGTTGAGTTTGTTATCTATTTACATGGTATAACGCTAAGAGCAGGTAAATAAGCAACATGGGGTTGTTATATATTTATAATAGTATGACCTAAAGCAAGTATACAAAATTGTTTACCTTGCACAAGCAACCAGCGTGTTGTTTTATTATTTTACATAGTATATCCATGGCAGGTATACTAAGAATCATGTTTTTAGAATACAAAGGAAGGCGTGTCCAACCTTATTTACATATGATCAAATTTAGAATGGCTATTTGTCACATATACGACCACACCAGATTTGCATGAGAATTCGTGACTGGTTAATTTTATTGTTCCCCGTTATTTGGCATTCACGGCATACCTAACCATTAACCAATGCTCTTTGACGACCAATCAAAGCATACTACCCAAGCAACGCCAGGCGCTATAAATGATGCTCTAATACCGAGAGATCAATTCATTCCATACCGGTTTTTGCGTCTTACAGCTAGTTTCACTCGTAGACAAGAGATTGTATTAGAGTGAAATTAAAGTGATATGTTGATCACTCTTTACGGCAAACTGCACAAGAGTATATTTAAATTTTGTATGTTACTCTCAAGGCAAAGTTTTTGCATTAGAGTATAGTAATTAATAATGCAGTAGTAACAAAAATATGAACTATCAATTCCACCCAAATCACCGACATATTATGTTGGAACGACTTGAGAAGAGGGAGTCTTTCGTATTTTTGTGAGTCAGGGAAATTGACTCGTTAGTTTAGCATTATATAGTCCTATGTAGTCGACATGTGAGCCGACCATGAAAACTAAAGGCTGTTTTTCTAAAGCTACAAATCTTCATGAACTTTGCTGCCTCATGAAGTCACCACATCCATCAGGAAGTGAAGTGTTCCCCCCCCCCCCCTCCGGTAGATTAAAACCAAAGTCTAACGCGAGGCGCAGAGCGGGCATCGCAACTGGGCTTTTATAACGTTTTCCGGGGAGCTTAGTCCGCTCACCTAGGTGCAAACATGAATTTTGGTTGCACTCTAAAATGTAACAATTCCAGTTGCAACAGTCAAACTGAGGTATAAGTCCATTTTTGGGCCTATACTTTAATTCTAAACATGGTCGGGAGAGATCCTGAACCTCCCAGCAGTGCAACTGACACATGAAGAACCCTGAGAGGGAGTTCAGAAACGTACGTCTTGCTAGCTGCATGCTAAGCAATTCATGCTAGTTTCAGCATGAAAATCAACCGTTTAGTAAAACGTTAAGTAAACTTCTTTCCCTCGCCCTTTTATCCGAATAGGCCTTCATCCTTTAAATGGCCAGGGAAATTCAGTGTTCAATCACTTTTCCAAATGTTTCTAGACCGAGGACCGCGACATTTTACATTCTTTTTCACTTTCACCAAAGACCCTTGGATGATCATAACAGCTCCGAGTAATTTGATAGGAGTTTACTCCATACGATGATTAACCGAGTCTATTGAGTCACGATACTCCGGCCACATTGGAACCGTCGTCCACCTCTCCTATGTATACCTAGAAGTATGGATAAATGTATAGTCAGCTGAGAATAAGCAAATCTACAATACTACAAAGATTCGAGAGTCTAAAGTAGTATCCATATGTGACAATCGTTTTTGTATAAAAACATTATTGGCATGTACAAAGCACGTTGTACATGAAGGATTACCAACTCCAAGTATAATATAGGAGTTTGCATTTAAGATAGCCAAGTTTACATATTTAAAATTTCCATATTCGTCATAGCCTATAGAACGACGATAATATATATCTCCCAAGGACCACAGATATGAGAAGATATAGCAGCACATTAAAAATTTCGTCTAATGCGATCATACGCTATTTGTTGACACACCGACTTTTCTTGCCATACGCTGCTCAATATAATGTGTCCCCAGAGAATGGTTCTCGGTGATGGAAGTCGCCGGCCTCTGCCCGGCCGGGCTGATGGCCCTGTGATAGCGGATGTATCTACTGGCTAGTTTACGCACATGATGCTCCGCACACGTTATCTTATTCAACAATCAAACGTTCAAGGTGGTCTAAGATAGTACTACTTCGCAAAATGTTGTATGTTCCACAGTATTGAATACGACATTATCATGTAATTCAAGTTAGAATTATCCCCCCAAATTACTCAATTTAATTCCCTAAGCCTTGGAAAAACATTGCTGGACTTTTTACTAGAGGTGAGATCAACTTCAGACTAAAAGCAGGTGCCGTCCAGGGCCCGTCATTCTTTTTTCAATTTTTAAAGGTTGCTAGCTGCAGCCTAGCATGTTCATGCTAGTTCACGCCATAATCACCCCTTTTAGGGATAACGTTAAGTAAACGTCTTTCCCGTGGCCCTTTTATCCGAATTAGGCCTATCATCCTTTAAATTGCCAGGGAAATTCAGTTTCCAACAATCACTTTTAACCAAATGTTCTCTAGACAGAGGACCGATCCATTTTAAATTCTTTTCACTTTCATCCAAAACATTGGATGATCATAAACAGCTCCGAGTAATTTGATAGGAGTTACATACTACTCCCTACGATGAATTAACCGAGTATATTGATTCACGCTAACCGGCCCCATTTGTGAAACGGAAGCACCTCTCCTATGTTTACCTAGAATGAATGGAGAATGTATATTCCGCTGAGAATGCAAATCTTACAATACTACAAAGATTCGAGAGACTAAAGAGTATTCATATGTGACAATCGTTTTTGCATAAAAAACCTTATTGGAACGTACAAAGCACGTTGTACATGTAGGATGTACCAACTCCAGTATATTATAGAGTTTGCATATTTATAATCGCCCAGTTTTACAAAAAACTTTTCCATATTTTCGTCCTAGTATCTATAGCACGACGATATATAATCATCACAAAGACACAAATATCTGAGAAGATATAGCAGCACATTAACAATTTGGCTAATGCGACATACGCTATTTTAATTGGGAACCACCGCTTTCTTTTTTGCCATAAACGCTGCTCTATATAATGGGTCCCCAGAGAATGGTTTCTCTGGGGCGCTGGAGTCGCCGGCCCTCTGCCACGGCCGGGCCTGATGGCCCCGTGATAGCGGATGTAATTCTCACTTTAGTTTACGCACATTATTCTACGCACATATTAATATATTCAACATCACTTTCAGGTGGTCTAAGATAGGACTACTTCCAACCACGTTGTAATGTCCACAGTATTTGAAATACGACATTATCATGTAATTCAAGATAGAATTATCCCCCAAATTACTCAATTTAATTCCATGCCTTTGAAAAACATTTCTGGACGCTTTTTACTGATTTGAGATCAAATTCATACTAAAGCAGGTGCCGTCCACGGCCGTCTTCTCTTTAATTTTCCTTTGGCACTTCCGCATCGGAATGTGCAATCGGGTGCGTAACACTTCCGCATGCGGAGGTGTACGCGGATCTTTGCACTTCCCGCGTGCAAGCGGACCTTTGCACTTCCGCATGCCGGAAGTGCAAAGAATGTTACACTTCCGCTGCGGAAGTGTAAGCGACATATTGCACCTTCCGCATGCGGAGTGCAAGTCGGTATCTTTGCATTCCCCGCCTCGGAGTTCAAAAAAATCGGTCGTTGTAAATACATGTTCCGCCACAGCTACATTAATTATAAAATCGTTCTGTTTCCCATAAGGAAGCTGATTTGGTCTTATTCATTTCAGGTGAGGACTAATTATATAAAAGCTTTACAACCATGCACAAATATCGATTTTAAAAATCTTGAGGGCGTCACTATGTTTTTCAAATGTGCCAGAGGTCGCTTTCAGTGGGCCCACTTTCACAGACTTAGTTTAAGGTCGTTAGTTTGTACAGTGGGTACATGCTCTGTGACAAAGCTCAAGACTTGGAGCAGGTCAATAAGTTTTTGATTCATCTACAGTGTACTGAACTGTCCCTCAGTACAGTCTATGATATTACATTATGCTCAGGAGTGAAATGGTTAGGACACATCATAATATCATTTTTCTAATATGATTTATATTCTATACCCTTTGTAAATTATAGGGATAGTTAATCAATTTACATTGATAAATGTATTGTAAACCTTGTAAAGTTCAGATTGGAAAGTATTGTGTAAGGCACATATTAATTGCAACAAACATTTCTGTTCTTTCTTCCTTAAAATGATTCAACCGTCACCTTGTACCTTGAATAACCTTTCAGTCACCAGCCTTTAGCACTTCACACATTCCCTTTATCTACCTACCAAATAAGGGAACATGGTTGTTGTTACAATATCAGATCATGCAAGTACCACGATTTTTTCTAGGGGAGGGGCGACGTTTTTCAAAAGGGGACCTTTTTTTTACCAACCTTTTAGACGTTTTTTTTCCGACTATATAGATACAACACCTGAATTTGATCGCTCTCCCTTGCTTTTTTGTAATCTTTTCATTTGGGCCTTTTTGAGCTATTTTCAGGGGATTTTGGGGCTTTTTTGGAATTTGGGGGTCCGCCCCTCGCCCCTCCCCTGGTTACGGGCCTTTTGTATTAGATTTCAACCAAAGGTTCCATGCTCCACAAAGATACTCCCTTCTATGGCCTACAGCTTGAGCTTACGTATCTTGGAACAGCAAGTCTCCTCCTGCACCCATTGCTTATACATTTTATTCTGTCATAGATTTTTAAACATTTGTGAATAATAGCACAAAAACCAATATAAAATCTTTAGGTACAACTCATTTATTTGGTAACCACTGTTGACCACACTGTTTATGGGAATATGGTGGCTTACAAATTGAGTCTAACAAGTCAGTATGGAGAGGTTTCTAGGTTGCAGGCGCGGCATGGGAAGTGGGAATTGAACCACCCACCCCCACTTGACGGCAATACTGTTGTTGTCTTGGAATCCAGATTGCTGTGCCTCCTTTGACATGGGACTAGATTTTTGCTCTCTTGGAGTTTCCCTGACCTGCTCTCTTTTGAGATCCCTGATCTCTTGCCCCTCTTGCTTCTTACCTCCCTGCCTACTTGGCCCACCAGGGTCTTTCGCTGGTAAATGACTTTTGTTGGCTTTTTTGCCTTGGATCGTTTTGTCTGTTTTTTGTGTTTTTTTCTTTTTTCCTTTTGTTTTCCTTTTTCTTTTTCACTAGCCTCCTCATCAGACTTCAGACCCTGTTTTGTTGTGTTTGCGTGGTTCCTGTCTTTTGTTCTGGTTTTGTTTTCTAACTCTAATTGAGACTTCGAATTTGCTCTTTTCAATGATGCAACTTTTTTTCTTGTGCCTTAATTTTCTGTTGCTGAAATGTTGCGTCTCAATCGTCTATTGTCTGTTTTAAGAGTGCACTTTTTTTCTTGATCAATGTTAGCGGGGGCTATCTTCTAACTGCAAATATACAAAGAAAATTTCAGTAAACACAGAGAATAGCAACAAACAAAAATGCTTCAGTAAACTTACATCACCCCTTGGCAAGATGGCAGGCTGGAATATGACCTCAGATGACTTTGAGCTTTTCATTCCTTTGACAATCATACACTTCATGTATGAAGGAACCCCCATATTGCACTTACCCACAAGTCCTGGTTTAATTCAGACTTCAACTTTTCGAGACGACCTGAAAAATGAAAACCTCACCAACCTGGAACACACATCGCTAGACCAAAACCAACACTAAACTGAACACACCGGACACAAATGTGCACCTCGCAATATCCCCCTCTGCTTTTCCAGCCAGGGGACAAAAACAATAATTAACGGTATTAGGTTGTAGAGATAATGCGATAGAATAAAAAAAATGTGGCAATGCATTTTTTTTAACTTATAAATCGGTAATAAGTGTGTACAATTCATATAACTACTTTAAAAGTAGAAACAAATGAAGTGTTATTCAGGAATTTGTCATACCGTCTCCCGCAAATAACCATACAGCGACGGTGTCTCAAAATCTTCACTAAACAGCTGATTGTGGTTTATACCGAACAGAATAAACAAAGATCAAGTAATGTTTGTGTTTGTAGGTCAACTGTATTGGTCATAGTGCACATATCACGCAGAAAACTTGCGATATATCACGGGGGACAGGCTTTTTTGAACCTCCACTTCAAGTTGGATTTTTGATATGCACGTAGAAATTACAGAATCAATGAAAGTACTGCCTTGTCCTTTAATACACGGATTTTCAGCCACCATTGCAGGTTATATTCGCCTATCCATGGCAGTAACAAAAATATAAAAATTGAATTTTGATGATTTTTTTTTTATGTTTCGGATTAGCACATCACTGCTAATCCCTTTAAAGACTGAACATACAAACATAGTAGATGAAAATTCTATCAAAATGAAGGCCAATAAACATAGGCCATATCTTTCAAACACCCCCCAGTTATGAAACAGACTGTGGCAGCTTTGACTACTCACGATTGAAATAGTTATGCATCCATAATTTCCAAATTTGTTTTAAATTTTGCATGGACACTTTCCACGCCGCCGTTGTCTGACATCAGATTTAGATATAAAAGCTTGTTTTTCACTTTTTCCACTTCACTGTTTATTATCACCTGCATGTTTATTTTCATAAATACCAAAATTTAATTTTTATGTTGCTGCAAGGATTGCCCCAGGGAGTCACATACTAAACCTCATTCCGACTGCTGTGTCTGACATGCTGCTGTCTCCGCAACTGCCTGTCTGCATGCTTAAGTTTGCAATATAATTTTTGGTGTCATTCAAAAACATTAAATCTTAATTGCACCCAATT
>JAMKCH010048471.1:0-54611 GCA_023653785.1 Ophioderma brevispina
AACTGCCCCGTTCAAAAAAAATATTAAGGCGGGCCCTGGACGGTCCAACTAAAGCCTGAGATGTGATAATGGTAGTAACTTACGTTAACGTAAAAAGTGTATCCCCAAATGTATAGTGTTAAATGTTACTGTTATTAAGGTAAGGTTAATGATAAACAGGATCTTGGAGGTAAAATCAAGTTATCGTAGGCTATTGTATTTGATTTTTTTTGGAAAGTGCCCCTGGTTCTTCAGGAAATTGCCCATGGTTCCTGCCTTTCCCAGGGAACCAGGAAGCAACTTTTTTACAAAACTGCCCCTGGTTTGCCGCTGGCGGGTTGGCGCTGGCTTATTTTGAGGCTTGCCCAGGACCTTCATATTTTTACAGAAGTAGCCAAAATGCTACGATCTAAAAAAAGCTATACTATTTTTCTCAGTTACTAGGAAGTGTCCAAACGTTGGTCTTTTAAGAAAGATATACTATTTTTCTCATTTTTACGAGAGTACTCAAAATGTTTGGTATCCTAGAAGCTATACTATTTTTCTCATGAAAAGCAGTAGGGGGATTTTGCGATTGTGTGCAATGTTGGGTTGTGTTCCAGTTTGGTTAGGTTTCATTTTTCAATCTTGTTCGAAAAGTTTAAAGTCCGATGTAAACCAGAATTGGGGTTAAGGTTGCAATAGGGGTTCATTCATATGTGGACAACGTAAAAGGTCATGGACCAAGGTCAAAGGTTCATCTGAGGGCATGGTCCAGTTATCATCTGCCAGGGGGATGACAAAAGTTTACTTGCGCCATTTATACTCTGTGCAAATCTTAGGGCTAAAGGTGGTTTGTTTGGATGTTATGAGCAAAAAAGTGGCCCAATAGGTTGACCAAATATTATTTTTGTAAAGTATTCTATGGGGGGTTTAGAAAAATCAGTCTTCAGTTTTCTATCAAACAGATTGAAAATACCAGTGTGAAACTTTATAGTGAGTTATTGGAGTTGGGCTTATACATCATAATTTATGTACTTGAATTGGTCCTCCCCTTTTTAATAATTTTAGCCATGCTGTTAACATTGACTTTTATCAAGCTCATCACTTTGGATTTCTTGCAGACTTTAAGTGAAATTGGCAACTTTCTTGATTGAACAATCTTTAATTTAAGAACAAAATCAGCAGACAACAAATTGATTCCTCATATCTCTCCAGAAAGGACAGACCATAGACAGACCTATGCAGTTTATACTCTCGATTTGAGATATTCAGCAAAGCTAATCTTAGAATAAGATCCGAAAGGCAGAAAAGATTGCCCTATCTTTTCTGTCAAATTGTTTTCGGATATACACATGGGCACATTTATATTTTACGATATGGCTCTTACCTGTAAGTGGGCAGATATTCTTAAAGTAGTTTTATTGGAAAAGTTTATATAATTTTTAAGCAGAGTCCATGTGAATGCCAAGCAGTGACTTAAAGTATTGACATTTTAACTATTTGGCCACCACACTCAAAATTCTAAGATTGAAAGAAAGTTGTAATGTGATTTTTTTTAAATTTCTTGATAAAAATGTTAAAATAATAATAAAATCAACAACAATAAAAGTCAACAAAAGATAGAGCTGCGGAAAAAAAATCTCACTTTTTTACCTATAATATTAATTACTCATGTATGATGATCAAAATTGAGGGTGTTTGAGAGAAAATATTGTTAAAAATATCATACGAGAAACGTGAAAGGATAGCTAACATGACAGTGAAATACGCCATAGCATCAACTTTATTTTTCATCAAAAAGATTTACTCTTTTGGAGAATGGCCCAGAACTAGCACATAGCTTCTTATTATTTTATTTTATAATTGACTAGTTACTTATGCCAATATCTCAAATTGGGGAAAATGGATCACACTTTGAATCCTCTATTGTGTTCACCATTTATTATATGCTTTATATGATAGAACAAGGGTACACTAAGATAATGAGTTTGTTGATCATGAAATGCACTTTTACCACACTGCCAGATACCAGGAGAACTGTGCTTATTTATAATTTAGTGAAGCAGTCATGCTGGATCTGAAAAAATTATGGCTGTAATCATGGTAATACTGCAGCTTGTCAGGGATTTCAATTATTGCAGTACCTGGTGGGCACTCACAAATGAAACGGATGTAAGGCTGGTGCTTCCAAACCCAGGGGCATTCAGTGACATAGGACTCCAAAAAATAGTGGTCTTTGGGTGAGAGATGGCAAAATTGCCCAAAAATAGGGGTTCTTGGGTGACAAATTTGCAAAATTTTTCCCAAAAAAATGAGGTCTTTTGGGTGAAATTTTTGCAAAATTTTCAAAAAATTATGGGTCTTAGGGTGAAATTTTTTCAGATTTCCACCCAAAATATGGATTTTTGGGTGACAGTGGTAAAATTAAAAAAAAACCTGTGGTCTTTGGGTGACATTAAAAAAAAAAGGATGAGGATGCTGAAAATTTGAGTCTTCACAACCATTCATATGCATCACCTCCCAAATGGGAGTACCCCCTCCAACCGGTGCAGTACTAACTGCTTGAAAAAGCAGAATTCTCCTAATCTTCATCAAGTTGAGAAAAAGTTTGCCCAACAACCGTTTCTATCATGAATAATTGAATGCTGTAAAAAACACATTAACAGAACAGTTGCCATAGAATTTTGACACTATTTATAAACTATAATAAAAATGATGAACACAAGAGAACAATTTTCAATGAACTAATTTCTCTAATGCTAAAGCATGAATTTTACATGAACTTCCTGAACAAAATACAGGGTGACCCAAAAATGTATCCATGACAATGTCAACATATTATCATGGTGGGTTCAATTTTGGTCACCCTAAACAAAAGAGGAAAAGAGCTAATCTATCAGTATCAATCAGCTTTGCGAATGAAGTCCATTCAAGCTTTTTTAGTTCTGCTAATTCTACCATGGAAAGCATCAATGCAATATATATGAACACCTGAACCAAAGAGTGACACGCTGAAATTTGTCAATATGACCTTTTGAAATTTTGATGCCCTTGACAGAATCCTACTAGTAAAGGACAGTAAAAGGAAAGACTTTTTTATCAAAATTGTTTTAAAGGGGCACTTTGTGATCCACAGTCTCGTCCTCCGACTTACCCAAAAAAAAGTTGAGATTTTTATATCATCTGAACAGTTACCTATACAAGTATAGTATGTGTGCTATAATCTTACATGCAAATTCAGTCTACTATGAAAGAAATTCATAATTTTGTATTTTCTGTTTGTAAACAGACAGAAATTACAACACAGTGACCTATGGGGCAGAGTGATACAAACATTTGCTCATAGCATCGAAACACCATCAGAATCAACTGAAATTTTGGAAATAACCTTTTCTCGTGCATATTTAGTGAACCATAAACAAAAAATAAGGGGTTAGGATCACAAAATACACCTTTAATGATAAATCCTTTCACTGATTTCTGCGCAATCCTACTAAAATTCCTATTGAATTTTGAGTTGCATCATATCTCCATCAGCTGTATGTCAACCACTTTCATATCAGAGAATATGGATTTAAAATTGCTTGTTCCGATTACCTTTGGGACCCCCTGACTTATCCTGTAGTAGTATAAATTTTGACATTGAATGAAAGGCCATATTTTTCTCATTGTCGTCCTGAAATTTCAGCTTCCAAATCCTTTTCTTTCCTAAGATACACACTAATAACTGCCGTTTTAATGGTTAACTATTAATATTAGCACAGTATAGTGAATAGGGCCTTGCAATGTGTGTTATCACTTCTATTAAAACCACAAGTTAGTTTCTCACAATACTTGGTGGTAAGTGTATGCAAGTGCCAGACTCTTATCAAGTAGTATCTAGAGAGCACAATACACATAAATCAGAACAAGCAACCTTTAATTGCAACAACCCATTTCCCTTTTAATATCAAAACTACTAGATCAATTTAACTCCAAAAGTTTTTAATGTTTTTGTAACATGCTTATGGACCAACTACCTTTAAATTAAAGGTGCTTGTTCTGATTTATGTGTATTGTGTTCTCTACTTGATATGAGAGCCTGGCACTTGCACATACACCCCGTCAAGTACCGTGGGAAACAAACTCGTGGTTTTGATGGTAGACGCAATAATGCATGCTGTAAAGCCCTATTCAATACTGTGCTAATATTGATGGTTAACCACTAAAACGGTGTTTTTTTGTTTATATCTTGGGAATTAAATGGATTTAAGGGCTCAAATTTCAGGATGACAATGAGAAAAATACGGCCTTTCATCTGATATCAAATCGATACTACTTCCGGGTAAATCAGGGGGGTCCCAAAGGCGATCGGAACCAGGGCTCAATTTAGCACTGGCCCACTGGACTGAGGCCAGTTAATCAATGTCGGGCCAGTAAGAATTCAACTGAGCTGGCCCGTTTGGCCATTGAATTTTCAGAAGTTTAGGTTTGGTAGGTCTTGTAATAAATTCCAGTTTTACCTCCATGTGGATTCTTCATAATGCTCAGCCTTTATTTAATATTTTCCATGCATTTTCGCTTTTTCAAAGATTCAGTGCTGATTCCCACTGGCACAACTTCTCTAAAACAGTGGGTTTCGTCCCCCTCTGTCAATCCATAAAGCATTTTTATGCACATATGAGCGGGGGAAGTATGGCCCAGGCATACTTTCATGAGTGCTGTTCACAAAAGTATCATGCACCTTACGACATAATTTCATAACAACGCACAAGCCCTACAAGAAACAGAATGAGAAGCTTTCCTAGTAGTATACAAAGATACAAAAGAACGAGTATCAAAGAGACGGACCCGAAGCTATCTCCAGCTACTCCCAAAGTGACAACGAACTAGAGGCAATAATTATGTTTTGTAGAACATGGGGAGTAATTTTATTTTATCCACATTTATTTATCAATTATAATTTTGTATTGTGTGCAAACTACTAAAGGTGTAGTTGATGGGAAAAAAAAAATGAGTTGTAAGTAAATACATTCAAAAAAGATTAGACAAAATAGCTAACAATACTGAGGCCTCAGGGGAGGAGGGGGAGGGGGGGGAGGTGGCGGGCACTGATTGAATCGGTACGGGATGTGGGCAGTCAAGACCCCCCAGTTAGCGCCTCTTTTGCAGTTTTAGATCATAGTCCCTACCTGCCATCAGATGTTAGCTCAATGGGGAAACTTGCCAGTTCATAATTCCAAAAGCGCATTTTGACCAAGTAATATATGAAAAAAAATCAGTTCAAAAAGACAAATTTATTCAAAAAGCCCCACCAAGTTTGGCGCTTTGCGCACATTACCCAACCCTAAGTTAGTGCTCCTCATGACTGAGAGCGCAAATATAGGGCCTATTTATTTCTGACCATTAGGCCCAATTATCAAGTTTTGCAAGCAAGATATCATCGAACATAGCATGGAAAAATGGTTGGGCAGTGAGTTAACTGCAGGGCCAGTAGATTTCCTAGTTCCCACTGGCCCGCCGGGCCAGTACAGACAAAAAATATTAAATCCACCCTGATCGGATACACTAACCTTTAACTAATTCTATTTTATAAATTTAATCTAAATGGACTGAATGTAAGACATTTAAACTAGATGATTCTTATAAGTGAGAAAACTCATCAATCTAGTTGATAGAGTAGTTTAGCATAGCAAGGGTGGGTGAAAGCAGATGGATATGAAAAAGCCACATCCAGCATCTTATAATGATATTTCTTCCTTGTATAAAGTATTCGGTCTCTTTTGTATGTTCACTGACCATTAATTATAAATAATCCTTGTTCTTTCATTACCCTTCGCAACAGTGTGGGCCTTTAGTAATGCCGGATGATAAAGATGTTGAAAGTTCCTTTTATATTAGAAAAAGAAACAAAATTCGATAAACTGCTTGATGGTGTTATGGACAGGTTATGTAGGTTTATAAATTGGATATATCACACATTTTATACTCTGACATAATAAAGCGTGTAAACCAATGGGTGCTGCATGCTGTTATATGCCTTCGTTGCTGAATATAAAAGCCCCATCAGGGGACACAAATAATGAGGGATAACATAAATCATAGGCTCGGCAGTGGAGTACCGACGGAAGTGATCCCGACGGGGAAAGATTTCCAATTCGTCCCACCAGAGGGGGAAAATTTGTGGTACTCGACTCCGTTTGCTTTGCTCTAATTAAAGGTTGACATTGACAAATGCATGGGTGTAGTGCATGCAAATTGCCAATTACATTATTTTTTCATTTAGGATGTGAAATTGATCCCAAATTCCCCCCAAAGCCGGCGGATGAAAATATATACTGTGGTCCATATCGTCCCACTTTTCGAGTGTTTATTTTCAGTGTAATATAATGCACCGAAATCGTTATTGTTAAGACTTACAAGACAGATTACAGAGTAAGTTGAAAATGTCAACCAAAAGGTGGATACTAGAGTAATACAATATGACCCCCAAGATGACCCAAGTGTTTTTTAATAACCTATTATATAAAAGCAAATTGTTGACCTTTTGACATTTCCTCCCCACTATAAAAGATTACAGGGAGCACCCCAGGGGATTGTATTGCTGTGGGTTTTTGTGTCATGAAAAGGTATATTGATGACCAAGTTGGTTTTTTGAAATAGCTATCACAGAGAAAAATAAATACATGTTGAAATTTTTATAGTGCCTTATACAATTGAGTCTCAAGACACTTTACATGTTGACATTTTCGCTATCGCAGAACAAAAGTGAACAGATTGGCGAATGAAGAATTTCAAAAGAGTGCATAATACCATTGATATGGCAGGTTATAGTATCAAAAAAGAAAAATCAAAATGAGTTCCTAAATTTGGCATTGAAGCTCAATCCAGTGTGGTTTTAGATGAAAAAATACAGGAGCAAGAGTCAAAAGCCACAAGCTGCACCCCAAGCGTTTCAAAATTTATCAGAAACAGTTTTTTAGGAAATAATTTGCCATTATTAAATGGATGCGATCCTGGAAAAACCTGCAACATGTGGGAATTTATATTTTTGAGTTTTTACATATCACTCAGAGTTGAAAAATTAGTTTCCATAACTGTTTTACTCTTTCTTCTTTGATGACACACATCAAAAGTTACGCCTTGCTACCAAATTGACAAAAAATAAAGGAACAATATAACAGATTTAAGCTATTTTCTTATTTTTCAAAAGTGTCCTGTGCGATATGTGGTGGGTTTTCAGATCACATCACAAATTATTTTTTACCTATATTGATGAGGTTGATTGGGCTATTTTTTGCCCTCCCATGAGAATTTGACCCCGGTGCACGCATGGCCCCCGGCACCTATAATTAAACATTCTCTGATTGGCTCATTACAGGACACACAACATGAGCTAGCTCTCTTGAGTAACCAATCAAACTTATATTTCTCTTTGTTGTGATGTGAATTGGTGAACAAAAATCCATACCACCATTCTCACAGGAGGTCTTAATTTGGTCATTACAAATATACCTGTCAAGAACAATGAAAAATAGGTGCTTTGATGCAGATAGAGAAGCAGGGATAGATAGTGCACTGGGTTGTTGAAATTGTTAACCAAAAGAGAAAAGAAAATTTCTAGCCATCTCTACACTGATCAAAAACAAGCACTGCCTCCCTTATGGAGTTATACAATACCACAAACATATAAACGTATCAAAGTCCTCCAATCTACCAGAATGCTTCAATTTCTTACAAGCCTGTATGCTCCAATCTTCAATCCTGCTCTGTATAACCTTTACTTATACACAATATCCCTAAATCATTGACCTTGGGGTCCTTTTCACAAAGACCTAACATCATTGTTAAAGTTTGATTTATGAGCGTAAACTCGATCAAGCGTATTTAACTTGAATGCAGTTCAAACTTATGCTTGATCGAGTGTAGCTTGATTACAATCGATCGTAAATCTTTTTGAAACGGCCCCCTGGTGTATATTTTTTTCATATTATTACTATAGAGCAAGATTATAAATTGCTTCAAAATTGAAACTCATTATTTTAGTTTAAGTTTAAGAGCTTGTTGTTCCCAAATTAATTTGTTCATTTCTGCTTTCGGTTTTTTTTTTCTGTTGTAAAAGATTGAATTTCCACTCATGTCAGGGAGATTCATGATGGACAACAATTTTTGAGTGAAACACCACTCTAAAAGGAGTGAAGTTTGACTTTTTGAGACAATATTAATCCACTCTTTTTAGAGTGACAATTTTTTTCATTTTAACGGCGCATAACGGAAATTTTACCACTCTTAAAGGTGTTGTCCCTCATTTCACTCTTTCGCTCTTTTTCACTCTTTCCAATCGGTTTACATTTAGAGAGTATGCTTATATGATGCATCTGCAGTGCTGTATGCTGCATGCTACAAATGGAATGGCAGTACATAAAACCATGTTGTAACTTGTATATGCATTTATGTATGAAATAAACGATTTTCATGGGGTCAAACATCTGTGTGACGTCATGGCAACATTTTATGGACAAAATCATTATTTCTTGAACATAATAAGTTACAATGAATGGTTAAGCTTGCTACACTAAACCAGAAGCTAGGAGATTATGCAAGCATTTCTGCCTCCTTGTCCTATACATTCTTGGTCTCAAAATAAAATCACACATATTTGGAAGTAATCCATTTTGTTCTTTATTCTTCTCCTCCTTGGTATTTTTTTAATTTGACAAAATATTTCAGTCATGGGCAGATGTTCCCCAAATTTAAAAAAGCCCAAAAATCCTTAAAAATGGCTAAAATAAGGCCAAAAAGATTTTGTAAGCATAGGGAGCCAACATGTAGAGGCTTTTTAAACTTGTTGAAAAAAGGTAAAAATTGCGATAAAAAGGTCCTCTTTTGCCAAATTTAACCCTAAAAGGTCCACATTTTCGGGAAAAAGTTAACATCTGAAAAAATATGCCCCTCCCCCAAAGAAATCCTGGTTACGAGCAGCCTGATGTTAGGATACCTGCACTTGTCACAAAAATGCCAAAATCTATTTTTTAAAGATTTTCTGATAATTTAAAAACATCCATAATTTAAAAACATCCTATTTCACAGTATAAATCCTACCCTAACTCAATTATAAACTAGTCACTTTTGAACTGTGTTATCAATCCATATTAAAAAGAGGTCGCCCATCAATGCTTTATTCCAAGTACATTGCTAAGCTGAACAACAGGGATGTTGAGCTTTCTCCAAGAAAAATCACCCTCACTGTTCAGGAGAAAGCTATATGGAGATGGATTATGACTGACTGCTCCACAGCTGATGGATGATGATGAATCCACATAGGGCTAATTAAAATATATGGTAATGCATGGTGTGTTCCGTTATCTGGTTGAACAACTCGGTAAAATTCCTTACCTTTAAACCTCAAACCTAACCCTATTTTTTCAAAAACTGAAACTGTATGACAAACCAGATTTGAACTAATAAGTAGTGGTACATAGGCCTATTAAAATCTGTGACAATGTCCGGCATGTTACAGCCTAGGCTGGTTGCTAACAGGATGCTATGGGAGGAACTCCCAGCAGCTGGTTGCGGGACAAGCCCATCCATCAATGACTCACAACTCTTTGTTACAGGAAAATTCAATTCTCAATACATTTTGGTTATCATAATCACATGGAAAAATATCCTATTCAAATAATGGTGCTGTGTTTGTAGAGGGTCCAAAAATGGAGATGTAGCTCAATTTGACAGTCAGAACTAATGTGTGAGGTTTGATGTGAGCTTGTATGTAGGAGCTTGTAGGAGAGTTAATTAGTGTTTGAAGGTGTTGAAGGATAGCAAAGGCCTTTTTAAAAGGTAAGAGATTTCACACATCAGGTGTTCCAAAAAATGAAGAGGCCTGATTTATGTAAAGCTTTCCATTAATAATATTCCATCTAAAAGAATTAAACAGTTATTTTGTTTACATGCAACATTTATAATTTTGTATTGAAGCAAATACAAAATACAGTGTTTTATATTGAAATATATAAGCAAACAAAAATCACCTTTTGTTTTCACTTTTTATACATTTAGATTGAGTGTCTACAATCTATATGAAATCACTACATATGATACATTACATGGATCCCTCCAAATCTTGTTGCACATTTAAGCCTCCCAACTCTCTAATCAAGTATACCTTTACCATTACCTGAACCCTTCTGTTTAGTGCAACAAACCTATTCAGATATTTTCTACACTGTGTACAAGTAAAGAAATTAATGGTGGTGGTGGTGGGGGGGGGACAGTGCATGCAAGATGAAGAGAGAAAGTTCCAAATGAATCTCAATGAGCCTTCCACTCCAGTTCTTGGAAAACCATTAAAATCCTTCCCGTTTAAGGCACTATCAGAAAATGTTAACAAATCATTGGTGCATAATATAGGTATCCTAATATAATTTGCAAGTGATAAGACTGAAAGCAACCCCATCAGAAAAACACTGGGTACTCAACACTGGAGGGATCTGGCTTCTGTCCACATCCATGGATGCTTGCATAATTGAATTGAGATTCATATTTTTCAGTACTGCTGTTTTTGTCAATTTTACATTAAAAAATACATCGGTCCTCAGACCGCTTGTGTCGCCTGCCGTCGCGGTTAGTGAATGATAGGCCTAACATGACCTTTGACCTTGCTATGTGACCTTTGACCTCATCAACAAATGAGGGATCCCATGTTGCACCTATGATTCAAGTTTGGTTCCAATTGAACTTCAACTTTTCAAATGAGGTCAATTTTACATTTTCAGCCTATTTTACAACTTGACCTTATATGGCCTTTGACCTTGGCATGTGATCTTTGACCTCATCAACAAGTGGGGGATGGCATGTTGCACCTGCAACATGGCATCCTGCATCCATTTAAATCCATCAAAGTATGAGGATATTACAGGCAAATGTTAACCCTTTTTCACAACAGACATCAACAACAACAGACATCAACAACAACAACAGACAACTACAGTGGACACAGTGATCCCTATGTGTCTTCCTGCCTTAGGGCAGGCGACACAAAAAGGATAATTCTATATACAGCCTTCACTTTCTACTCCTGCACATTTCAATATTTTTATACAATTGCATAGCTCACTGCTTTTAAGAATAAAGTGCCCATCTCACTTGAATATTAAGCATATTATTTTGTCTCCAATTTTGGATGTTAAGCTACATGCCACACATCAGGTGTTCCTAAAAATGAAGAGGCCTGATTGTTGGTGAAAGCTTTCCATTAATAATAGTCCCATCAAAAAGATAACAGTTATTTTGTTTACATGCAAATTGTAATTTTGCATGGAATGGCAAAAAAATACAAATACAGTTTGTTTATATTGAAAATATATAAGCAAATAAAAATCACCTTTTGTTTCACGTTGTATTACATTAGATTGAGTGTATACAATCGATATGAAGTACACTATTATGATACTTACATGGACTCCTCAAAATTGGTAGCCTCCAAGCTCTCTAATCAAGGTATACCTTACCATTACTGAACCCTTCGTTAGTGCAACAAACCTATTCAGATATTTTCTACATGTGTACAAGGAAAGAAATACTGGTGGTGGTGGTGGGGGGGGTGTGGGGTAGCAGCACATGCAAGATGAAGAGAGAAAGTTCTAAATGAATCTCAATGAGCCTTCCACTCCAGTTCTTGGGAAAACACATTAAAATCCTTACCGTTAAAAGGCACCTATCAGTGATTTGCTCCTCAGAATGTTAACAAACATCAATAATAGATGGTTGCCGAATTAGGATATCTAAGATAATTTGCAAGTGAAGACTTGAAAGCAACCCCATCAGAATAACACTGGAGGTATCTGGCTTCGTCCACATCCAGGATGCTTGGCATAATTGAATTGAGCTCATATTTTCAGTACTGCTGTTTTTGTCAATTTTTTTACATGATAAAAAAGATAATTCTATTACAGCCTTCACTTCTACTCCCGCACATTTTCAAATATTTTTACACAATTGCACGGGCTCACTTGCTTTAAGAATAAAGTGCCCATCTCAATTGAATATTAAGCATTATATATATTTTGTATCCAATTTTGGATGTTAAGCTACATGCCACACATCTGGCAAGCAGCCAGATTGTGACGTGTATCGAACTAATTGATCTTGGCACTAAGGAAGTAAATCCCCACCTAAGCTGACAAAAATTATTAACTACATTCGTGATTTTAGGCACTCTTGTTTATCTTTTTTCAGGGTTTTCGGCCAAATTCAAGGTGATTTTTGTTGTTTTGCTGCCTTCCCATTGCTCACAAGCCACAGATAATGACAATTTGTTTAAAAATCATTAAAAAATAAAATAGTTACTACCAAGTGTATGCAATTCCAGGAAAAAATTGTTTTAAAGGTAAATTACTGATCCCAGCACCTCGTATTTGGTTTATGGTTCATTAATAGCACAGAGGAAGGTTATTTCCAAAATTTTAAGTTGATCCCGACCCATAGCGCCCCATCACGCTGACCCATAGGCCACCTCTGATAGGCCACTGTGTTGTAATATCTGTCGTACATTTACAGACAGAAAATACAAAATTACGAAATTCTTCAAGAGCAGACAAATCTGCAGGTATAAGATTAGGCACACATACTATATTTACTCTGTCCAGCTCGAAGTATGGAATACGAATCGGGCGTTACATGAACCGACTTTCATTCGCGAGCTCGTGGGCGAAGTAAAAATGCACTGCAAATGAAAGGCAGCACGGGGGTTTGACGCGCGCGTCGCCACTTCCTACTTCAGACGAGACAAGATACTTAGACCCAATGGTTCAGATGAAATAAATCTCAACTGTTGACGGGTTAAGTAGGGGGAACAAGGTGTGGATCACAAAATGCCCCTTTAATTCATGCGCAACACATTAAAATGCGGGTGGTCAAATTCAAATATGCACCGAATAAAATCAAATGACCCCATTTGAGCTAAAACAACTAATTTTAGGGTTATTTTTTAACATAGACACAAAAAGAGTAATTTTGAAGTAAATGGGGTCATTTTTAAAGTGCATTGTCTGGGTAGTATTTTTCCAGTTATTCCAGGTTATATGGAAATCTGACAGGCGCATGTCAATAACTTCAGTCAACATGTTCTGATAATGAAATACAAATTTACATTGTTTGAGGTAAGTCACAAGATATGGATGACAAAATGCCCTTTAAAACAAAGGAAAGATTTAAATTAATACAAAAACTTTAACAAAGCAATAAATTACACAAATGATTGAAAATAACATATAGAAGAAAGAGATCAAGAAAGAGGTTAGATATGAAGTGGGAAAAGTTAGCGGGTTTAATATTTTGCTGAAAGCCTTCAATTATTCCTAGTATCAATGCCTGTTATTATCATGCTGCCATTTCTTTCTCCAAGTTCTCCCCAAATTAACCCCATACTGATAGATAACCAACAGGGACGTCCTGAATTAAAAAAACTTTCTCTCCAGGTGAGTTCCACGTTTGCCTCCTTCACTTGATAACCCAACATAATTGTCTGTGTGATTAGGACCCTTGGTGCAGGCTCAATCTATCTTTCTATCCTCCGCAGAGGCCATTGAGAGCGCTTATGAGGATGTGCTGCTTCTATGATCTAATTTTCAGTCTTTTGGTATAAGATGACCTGTTTTCATGCCAGTAATTTTTTTAAAAATTTTGAAAATTGTTAAAAAATTAGTAAAGAGAGCAATTTTGTAGTGTTAATTTATACCAAAATCTGTATCTTATGTATAATAATGGACCCCATTTTTAGAAAATTTGCTTATCGATATGAGTTTAACGGGGCATTCATGACACAAAGCCTCGTCCCCCGAATTACCTAAAAAAGTTGAGATTTTTTTTTTTATATTCTGAACTGTTAGCCTTAAAAATCTATGTGTACCTAATCTACATGCAATTCGGTTTCACATCTGTAAGAAATTCACAATTTTGTATTAGGACAGAAAATTAAAGCACAGTGGTCTATGGACAGTGGGAAATAATAAGGCAATGCTCATAACACAAAACTTGGCAAGATCGGATCAACTCAAATTTGCGAATAAGCTTTTCTCAAGATATCAGTGAACAATGAATAAAAGACGGTGCTGGAATCACGAAATGCACCTTTAACTCCACACTTCTAACCCGACAAACCTGGGCAACCATACAGACCCCAACAAACACACATCATCATCATCAGTAAACAGACAGCATTATATATATACAGCCTTTATTAGTTAAACTAAAATTGAATTAAGTTTGCTTAAAAATTATATATTCCTGCCATTGCAGTTTCCAGGAGAATATTTGCCCACAAATATTTAGTACAAAATTTCTAAATTAGCTCTTGAAAATTTCACTTCAGTTTAATGATCATGCCCATTCCATATATATGAGAAGAGAAGATATAAAACAGGTCGTTTTACCATTGGTAGTATCATGGTTTTTAGGGTTATCACACATACACCATTACTGTGTGTTATCACATTACACGCACTGGCAACATTGCTATGTTAGTTATGTTCCCCAGGTATTCAATTTTGTGCTGGTTTATGGTATCTTTCATATTTAGGCCATAAAAGGGGATGAAAAATTAGGTAAAGAAAAACTGGCATATATACACATTAGGTTCTAGAACATACATCTTATTTTAGACTCGTGTCTTTTTCTTTCACACTGAAAAATGGTATCACTGTTCTCTATGAGAAAGATAAAGACCATAGAAGATTTCTTTTATTTCACAATATTAAAAAGAACAAAGGAATTAAAAAAAATATTAAACATTAATTTGCCTTAAATCACACACACACACACACAAACCACCACACCACACAACACAACACAATAACAGTTTCACTCCAACATCAACCACACGCAAACACAGATGCACACCCACATCACATGCATACATGTCACACATACACACACAATATTTCAAAAGATATAAAATTCAGGACACACACGCACACACAGTGCACACCCACCTGCACATCATACATGTCACACATACACACACCAATATTTTCCAAATTAAAAATTCAGCGGGGTGTTCCCAAATAGAGTATTCCTGGACAATCATCAGCATTACTCATGGTGTTATCATGCCCATCTGGTTCACTATATGATGGCGTAGTCAATAACTGTAATCAATTAAAAATGAAAGACTATAACTTGCCATGGCTGAGGTGCATGGTGGAAAGCAAAACTTGACTTATGCAGAAAATTTCAATAGTGAAATTACCTATTGGATCATAAGCATTTCACCGTTGAAACAATTAACAATATATACAGGGTTAGCCTAACATTTAAAACATGTATGCATTATGGCAGCTGATTTGCAATTGCTGAAAATATTTTAATAAAACAGTATGCTCATATTGTTAATTAAACAGTATAGTGATATGTTATTAAGTTGGAATTCTCATTACTCTATAATTGTTATTTACTATTATTATATTATACTTCCATGTGATTTTGTTTTTAACATTTGCAACTCTGCTGTAAAGAATTCAAGAATCTTATGTATTGTTTACAGAGAAAAAAATACCAAAATTAAAAATTTGGAGAGAAGAGAGAGGGAGGAGGAAGAGAGAGAGATGGGAGGCAGGAGAGAGGAGAGGAGAGAGGGGGAGAGAAAGGAGAGAGAGAAAGAGAGTGGAGAGAGAGAAAGAGGAGAGAGAGAAAGAAGAGAGGAATTAAGATTCCATCTTGAAAATTTCCTGAGTTGCAGACATTAAAGAGTAATAAAAACTTCAAAAGTTCAACAAACAATCAAAGAGTCATTATATAAAACAAAAACAAACAAACAGACAGACAGAGCAGCAAACAAACCAAATGGGGATAATGAGATAATGTCAAACAACCACTGACAAACAGAACAACATTTAAAAACTGCTAAAAAACATGCATTGCAGGATGAGTGCTACTATTTTGCAGTAACAAATGTATGACAGTTGTAATTATATGTGTGTGAAAGTGTGAATGCAACATGATCACAGTTTTGTGGAATATAGCCAACCTTTTGTAATATGTAATCTAAAGAAGGATTTGGAGACTTCTTGACAATTTTTTCCCTTAATTGTGTTTTGGACCAGGCCCACTCAAAAGCTATTAACATTTGTATTTCACAATATTTCACATACGGGGTATTTTGCATTGGTAAGAATTCTGATCAACACAATATATACAGCTGTATCATCCTGGAACATGTTTCTGGACCCAGCAAACATTTTTTTTCAAAAAATGAACGCACTTAGTACCAGTCCTTAATTACCTTGTTTGAGACAATGGGGGCTACATTTCCGAATACATGAATCTTCACCGATTTAAAAAATTCGTGTGTTTTCTTGAGTCTGCTTTAAGAGGGTGATGGCCCCGATTAGGAATTAAGTTTTCCATCTTGATAGATTGGCCTTCACTCCAAAACCCCATCTGTAATTTTCACGTCGATATTTCAATCCGTTTTGCTGTTAGAGCTAAAAACGTGATTTTGAAGCCCCCTAGAGATTGTGGTCAAATTATATTGGGCGACCAAAATGAGGCCACATTTTCACTCTACCTTCCAAACCAAATATCCTTTTTGCCTAAGATTTCACGGGTAAAATGATAAAAATAGAGCTTTCTTTTGATACCAAAATGTTGACCACTTCCGGTAAAATCGGGGCTTCTGGGGACGAGGCTATTAGCAATCGGCCATGGACCTTTATTATGCAATTTGAAATGCAGCAAGAATTACCTTGTGGTTGAATTCTGCTTAGACTATTAAATTAATTAGCAAATAAATACACAAGTAGTACTGCAATATTGTAAATTATGCCTTTGGTGCTTTATATTTGAGCTCTACCCATGCAAAGCTATACCATGAGACCACTCAGTAAAAGAAACAATGGATGAATGTGAACACAACTACAATATCTTTCAAAGCTTGTTGGGTATTGTAAATCATAACCATGATCAAACGGTAATTTTTTACCTGCATTGTATTGGTTCTGAACTTGCCTCTGTGCATTAGACCATGGAACCCTAAAAAGTGAAAATCACTGCATATTATTTTGTCATGTGAGTGCAAGAAGGTCATAAGTAAAATAGCTGCCATTTTAAAAATAAATTTTCATTAAACATACTTTATTCATGTTTTTGTCATTGGCTCTTTAAATGGTTCCTCAGGCGACGAATCGCCTGAAGAACCATTTCAAGAGCCACTGACTCAAGGAAAGATAAATTGAGCGATCCTAATACATGACAGCACACAGATGTATCACATGGCAGCTATTGCACATATGACCTTGTTGCACTCACATGATGCTTTGTATTCATTCATTGTACTAACAATAGAACAGTTCTCTTTAATTTGGTTTACGTGAGAAAAACTCAAAACCAATTGAGCATGGAAATACTGCAGTAGAATAAGATGATGATTGGTTTGTTTTAACCATTATTTTTTTTTTAAAATTGCCTATTTTTTTAGCAATTCTCCTCGAGGAAGAATAGCAAATCAAATTAATGACGGCTTGCAGAATTCTATTAAAGGAAATATCATGATCCACAGCCTCATCCCCTATCTAACCAAATATTGTGATTTATATTATCATCTGAACCAATGTATGTGTACCTAATCATATGTGCAGATTTTATTCCCTCTACAGTAAATTCTGAATTGTGTATTTTTTGTAAAATGACAAGAAATTATTACACAGTGGCCTATAAAATTTTATGCACAACACCAAAAATTATGTACCATTAGAAAAGAAAATTATATTAAATTTTGAAAAATTGGCCTTTTTGGTAGTATCTACTGAACTATAAACTAAAAAGAAGGCAGGAGTATTCCCAGACCAATTTCAATGGAGTGTTGCCGACAAAACTGTCAATTTGGCCAACACATGTTGTCAACTTTCATCCAAAATGTTTTAATTCCAGTTCAAAAATCTGATGGGGGAAGCTTCTACAAGCACAAACACAATATACCATTAACAAATTTTAAAAGCATTATATTCCAACAAAATAATTTATTTTATTCAAATATTCAATCTATTTTTTTTTACATTTAATACCGATTTTCCTGACAAGTCTACATATTTGCCGAAGAAAGGAATTTTCCGACAGAATTCTGTGAATGGGGGTGTCACACCCCCTCTAGGAATGGCCCTGAAAGAAGATAGTTAACATCACAAAATGCACCTTTAATAATAAAATGTTAAAGTTGTTGAATTACCCACTACCGTGATCTCATTATTTACACACCTGGGAAGATTCTTGGGGATTTGTTTTTCTTGGCCATCTTCCACAGGGAGCTCTCTGAAAGGTAAGGAGCTAAAAGGGTTCTTCAGATGTCAAAGAACAAAGGGTTAATCTTTAGGTGCTGAAGGAACTTTTTTGTGTCTGTTTACCCTTTTGCAAGATTCCATGTAGGACTATCAAGAACCATGTTAAAAACTCCTTTATCTAAGTGCAATCATGGGAACCATTTTACAAGTTGGGTTGACACAATGCTTGCAGTCTAAATCAAAAGGTATATGGATGACTGGTGAAAAAACATAGAAGATATGTTCCCACAAATTGAGTGGAAAAGTGGCAGAGAACTAAAAAAGATACGGTCAGCTGGTCATGTCAGAAGTCAATACAAAGGAATATGTGAAGCAAATTATCACTGAAACCCAATTCTCAGCGAGCCCTATGCTAATATGATTTCAAACATATTTATGAATAACCAAGTTGGGCAAACTTACTCCTGTTTAAAAAAAAACCATGGTACTAAATGTTTGTAAATTGTAATAGAAAAAATATAAAGAGATACAAGGTGGAAATAGTATTGGATCCTAATCATATTATGATTATATAATATTATTATTATTATTCGTTGATAAGTACCTTTGCTCCCCCAGTGACCTAGCCACTGAGTGCACCAGTGTGTTCCCTTGTAGTTGAGTAATGTTACTATAGAATTGAACAATGGCAATATTAAAACTAAATCAGTCAAACAGAAAGAGAACAAGCAAAAGTCTGAATATTTGCAACTAAGTTCATATCCTGAGAAGAAATTTTCATTTTAATAAAGCCTTTGGACAATTTGAAAGCAGTACCTAATGCCCTTACTTCCTGTTCAAATGTCAGGTTTCTTTGTACAAATCTTCATCTTCCAATACTGCAAACACTTTCGCAGTCTCGTATTTATCTTTTGCTTTGTACACATAACAGCTTTATGAAAAGCAAACTTTCAATTAACACTGTCCCTCTAGTTCTTGGGATGTCTTTATATTTGGCTTAGATAAATAACATAATGGGAAGAGTATATCATGATATGGTCAATACTGGTGCCCAATTTGAAAGTGCTACCACTGACTGATGATGCCTTTAAAGAGACACTGGCACATTTGAAAAATTGTGCGCCCTCAAGATTTTTCAAAATCGATATTTTTCCATGGTTGTAAAGCTTTTATATACAAAGGCCCTCACCCGAAATGATTAAGACCAAATCAGCTTCCTTATGGGTAAACGGAAAGATTTTGTAATTTAACGTCGCCGGCGACGCGAAATTCAGCAGACGACGAAAATGGCGTTTAACACAAGAACACGCACGCCGTATGCATGTTTCCCACGCTATGCACACTGTTTGACCGGTCTATAACCTTTGTGGTTTTAATATCAGTGAGTACGAGTGAAAAATATTCATTTAATATACACATTTGTTGATCAAAGTTATGGAAAACTTAAAAAGTTGGCCTACAAATTTACCTGGATATCTTTATCCTCATATCAATGTTATTTTTATGTGTAAAATATATCTCTGTTCTTCCAATGGCCTAGACTATCATTTGAGAACAAATTGAAGAAATTTCAGATTTTGTGAAAATGTGCCAGTGCCGCTTTAACCAATAGGTGGTATTCTTCCCACAATGCATTTCTTCCAATACAATTTTGCAAGGTTGTCACACAAGTCTAGTGACAAAATATAGCTAAATGAACAGAACTCATCCCAATCTTGCCATTTAAAGGTGTACTTTGTGATCCTAGCACCTCATTTTTTGTTTATGGTTTACTAGATATGCACAAGAAAAAGGTTATCTCAAAAATTTCAGTTGAGTTTGATGGTGCATTTTGATGTTATGAGCAAATGTCTGTACCATGGTGCCCCATAGCCCACTGTTTCATAATTTCTGTCCGTTTACAAATTTCTTCCAGAGTAGACCGAAATTTCACATGCTATACTTAGGCCAACGGTCATATAAAAATCACTTTTTTTAGGTTGTTGAAGGGATGAGGCTGTGGATCACAAAATGCCCCTGTAAGTACTTCTTGTCACTATAGACTCAATATGATAACCAGTGCAAAAGTTGTATTAGAAGAAATGCATTGTGGGAAGTATACCTCCTGTTGCTTTAACCCTTTCCATCCTGGTAGATTTTGTATAGGTTATAACACTAAGTTAGGATTAAAAAGATGAGAAGGGCCTGAATTAGGATTAGAAAGTGGATGGGCCTGGCCCCCACTTTCAAAATTGGTTATCATAGCTGCACAAAAAAATGATAGTAAATCGTTCTGTAGTCACTGAATTTGTTTACGGGGATATCCACAGGGGAATAGGCAGCAGGGGTGGGGTTAGGGGGAAGAGTGCTCCTCAAGAAACAAAAAAAAAATGAAGGAAAATTGAGAAGAAACTGAAGAATGGAATATTCAATCATTCATCCTAAACATCCGCTTTTTCACCTTTTGCCTGTGATTGGGGCTTCTTGCAGGGGGCGGCGCCAGGGGGGTGGCAGGGAGGGGCTGCCGCCCCCCCTGAGAGTTTCAAAATTCCGGACAAACCAGGGGGTTTTACGCATAAATTGGGGTAAAAAGTAGGGGTTTTTTTACCTACATTAGTTAATTTTGTTACGTTTTCTGCCTCCCCTATGATGTTTCACCCCGTCTATGATTTATCCTGGCGCTGCCTGGGCCTGGGCTCTTGTGCCTTAATTATAACCATTTGTTTATTACTGCCAAAAATTGCCTCCTTTGAAAGACGGCTGGGTTTGCCACTCAGAATTTCTTGAATCATTGTAAAGGGAATTTGTCATTATATGTGCCGCAAAGTCAACTGAAGTTTCTTTAGCCCCCACCCCCATCCCCATATTTAAGCCTATCAACAAGTATTGAAGATTTGGAAAATATTTCAATTACGTTGCTTTACTTTATTTTTTAGAATTTTAGCCATTTAAGAAAGATTAACCTTATAATGACGATGAAAAGTTGATGCATATTGGTACCTGTATCTGAATATTGCAATATCATTCTTTTGTTTGCCATCCATTTTGGATTGCCAAATAGAATGATAAACATTTGTGAATAATGAATAATTAAGGGTCGCCCCATCAAACTAACCAAAGGTTACGGGAAACATAATAATCAACCTTTGCTGGGCCTCACATTATAATATTAATGAAACAGTGTGATTTTATCTTTTTACCTATCTATCAGATACATCTTTATAAGCAGATAATAGGTGCCATAAACACACTCCCACACACTTCGCATAATGTTCAGGAATTTTTTTAAAGATGTAAACAACAATGATTTTCCCAATATTCATACATCAACAAAACTGCAAGTCATGAATATTCATATCTGACAGGCCACCATGTCCTCCCCTACCCACTCGCAGCTACGATGTAAGCCAGCATAATAAAAATAGGCTAGAAATGGTAGATGACCAGCTTAACAATTCGGTCAACATCACCGAAATTTTTGTTAAAACCTGGGGTTTGCCTTCCGAAAATAAGCGTAATTTACCCAACGGCCAAAAAGTGGTATTTTCTTTGTAAAATACTCGTTCGCCGGTGTATATTAATCAACAATACTTACATTTCCCGGTTGATTATCAGTTTAACAACCAAGCTATTGTCAAATACGGAGATCCATCGTGCTATTTCTTTTTCTCCTACATGCCCGAGTTGTCCAACGATAAATACGGTCCACGCACAGTGTTTTTTAGGCACTACACAGACGACACCAGTTCGTCAGTTGTCCTCTAGCAATTCTCCGTGAATTTTCATCCGAATTAAGAATTACTTCACTAACAGACAGAATAACTTAGATGGGAACAGTACAACTTGCTCTCTCTCTCTTACACATGCATTTTACCATAATATTTCCAGTTTATAAGCTTATTTCTCATCAACTCAAAAATGTCCATCAAATCAGTCACAGCGGCATAACACATCACTGATACCTTTTACAATTTTATCACACGGCTCAGGGACACGGCTGGCGCGGTATAACGATCTGCCACATGGATGGATGAGTTAGTGTTTCTATATAATTAACACTAAGTAAAATCTCGTTAGATTGCGGCTTAAATCAAAACGAAAACATAATAATGGTTCATTTGATCTATGTTTGGTGCGTCAATTTTAAGACATATGTAAAGGATTTAGTAAACAACGTGTCGCTACTGTACTCTTGTTTTACTTAGCTCATTATTTTTTCTTCGTTTAAAAATATTGTCCTTGGTCGCGTGGCGGCACATTTATGCTATCTACTGCTGATAGCGGCTGTGACGAAGTGTTCCATCTCTGACTCTACGGACAACACGCGGATATTTTGCCTAACTTTAATACTATCATATGCAATAAGTGAGTGGTATAAATTGGAATCTATAGTTTTCTGATTTTAAGATAATCAAATGGCATTTTTCTGTTGTTGTTTTTTTTTAATTTGGCTCACTTTACTGGCTTTGGTTTCTGTTTTTTTTTAATTAAATTTTAAATTTCATGACCAGTTTTCTTCAGGATACACAATGCCAGAGAGCTTGTTCTTCTCTGTCCTTCCTTCTTTTTTCCATATCTGTCAGTTTGTCTGATAAGTGGGCTATGTTAGGAGCAGTGGCGTAACCAGACCTTTGCAAATGGGGGCAGAAGGGGTGCCGAGGCATTGTCTGAGGGGGCGAATTTGGGTCCTTCTCCATAAACACTGTACAAACGGTCAGTTCATTTGGGGGTGGGCTGGATCATGGATACATGCGGCCCTATCATGGATACATGCGGCCCTGATCAGCTTACTCATTTGAATAAATCCTGACACCACCACAAGCCATTACCAGTGACTTGTGGATATGCTAAGAAGTTTGGTTATAAAAACAAAAAAGGCAAGACTTCCATATGTACCCCCCCCATCATATATGCAACATAAATTTTAATATTAGCTGTTTATTCCGTTTTGATGAAACAAGGCCAAAATTAAAATAAATTTTGTATCATGTAAATATATTCGAGGGGGTACTATGGAAGTCTTTCCCCCCCCAAAAAAAAAAAAAACAAAAACTCCAGAATATAAAAGGAAATGGTTTGCAACAAATAATCTATTTACTATATAACTAACTTGTATTCTCATAACCAACTGAAGGATGAACTAATAGCTTTACCTTTGGATATTTCTTTTTTTTTTAAATTCAGATTTCCCTGTTTTTCTTTTCACCCAAAATTTGTTCTTTTTTTTTCAACTAAGGCTTTATTTTTTTATGTTGAGACTGAAGTGAACTTAAATAATGCAGGTTTCCTGATGAAATGGAAATACAAGATGCATATCTGTGTTACAACACATTCAATGGGGAGCAGAGTATTGGAAGGTAGGAGGCCTCTTTGTTGATACAGATTGTTACTAAGATACCCAAGGTACTCGGGCTTCGGTCGTTCCCAGAGGGTTTTGTTGAGTCAATCCCACAATGCAAAACCATTTTGGGAATTCCCTCAAATGGGTCATGTGAATCCCCAAAATTCCTTTATTCTCAACACAAAACCCTACTTTAATGCTCTTTTTTAAAACAGACAAAGTGTTAGTACTTGGGTAATTTTGAGGGCAAGATTTGAATGCTGTGGTTGTACATACAGTATATGCCACATTAACAATGCATTCTGGATTGGTTCAAAACAACTGGGTCGTCCTTGTGCATGCTGGCAACTGGATGTTTACAAAGTGCGAAACTCGAAGCTGAATTCGGGCCAATCACGGGCCAAGATGTTGTCAGCAAGTATCAGGCTTGATCTAGTGTTACGAACAGGGGGTTTATTTTAGTAGTTTAAGGAACATTAAGCTATTTCCTAGATGGTGGTACCATCCTATATTCAGTTTCATTCTTTCTCTCACAACCTTTATCAATTCCAAGTTTCTGGGAAGACATGTAAACATGTCGACTCACTACATATTAGATGTCAGTTACATCTAGCTCTTGACAGGTTCATATCTTTCTCTGCTTGATATCAGTAGTGTACCGACCGGGGGGGCAAGTTGGCCCTCTGGCTCAAAAAAGCGGGACATAGTTACCAAATTAAAAATGCATTTTCCAATACCCCTCTTCTTCGTGAAATTTCAACCATTCATGTAACAACAAGTATAGGATCCTAACACACCCTGCAAATGATAGGACCAAAAGCAAACCTAATAAGGGCAAAATCGGAAATTTTAGTCCATTACTGTCCGTTCAGCAACACCCTTACTACAACACGATTGAATGGAATCGTATCTTTTGAAACTGCGTTTCTTCCTTTTGTGTTAAAGTCTGACCGTCAGAGACGGGGTTCGAAATATTATAATGAAATAAGTCCAACTGAACTAAAGATCGGACCCTAAATGCACATTCCGAATTTGAGATGAATCGGATTTTTCGCGTTGTTTGATCAGTCAAACATTTATTATGTCGATTACGTCCCAGGATACTGGGTATAACAAAAATCTTCCGATCCGGAATTTTATAACCAAAGTTGTGATTTTCTATATGAAGGAATCGATTTAAGCTAGTATGCACTTTAACACAGTGATTAGTATATGGACAGCCTTTTTACTGCAAAAAACAAACGATTTTTTGAAATTGAGGGCGCCCTCCTCAGGAAATCTCTGAGTCGGCCTTAATTGTCAGTTTGGCAAAGGTAACTTATGTAACAAGTTGAGAACTTTTCTTCACTTGAACTAATTTCAAATATTTATTCATTCACTCACTCTTTGGGATAATCACTGATAGTGTCTTTAAAGTAAATTTGTGCAAAATTAAAGTAAATTGGGCAATTTTGGCTCGCTACGGTGCGGCAGTTTGTCAAGTTTAGACTTAATTGGAGCAAATCAAACGGACGACTTACGAATTTTTTTTTGCCCCCTCTGTGGCGGGAACGACTTGGAAATTTTGCCCCCTCTGAATCGACTGCCTGGTACGCCACTGCTTGATAAACGGATTACAATACCTGCACAATAGTCATTTTGTGGGTCCTCATACTTGAGAACTATTTTTGACATCTTCTTGATACTATTCTGTAATCAATATTACTTTTCCAAAAAAAATATAATATACCACATGTCTAAATGTTTTTTTTTTTAATTATTATTTTTTTGAAGGCTTCTGTAAGGGCGTGAAAAATAAACAAATGTTTCTCTGTATGTGTCCTCTCTTCCCTGCAGATTATGAAAGCAGTCATAACATTAAAATTGACCTCTGGATGACCTTTGAACCCTATGACCCTGACCCTCATTTTTATTAAAACAAGGTGGCCTACATACAGATTATTACAACAAGTTTCACACGTTTTAGCTGAATAAATGGAAATGAGCTTCATAATCATGAATGGGCAAATAACAAATCAAATGGAAGAATATCTTGGATACACACGCAGCCCTAGATTAGCTTACCAAGCTGAATAAATCCTGACACCACCTCAAGCCATCAACCAATGACTTGCGTATATGATCATTGCATTGTACCAAGTAGTGGAGAGCAGAGCATCATTTCTCAGTTGATTTGTCTTTTCTGAAGGTTAATGAACAAATTTAGCGGGGTGCCCCTCGTGAAATGTGGGGCGGAATCCAGGAGGGGGGAAAATTCATAATACTGGGGTCAAAAATGAAAAAAAATGCTTGGACTGCTGTAAAAAGGTAACCAAAGTGTTCATCTTGTTACAAGGATTAAAAAAAGGTATAGTTTGCACTACTTACAACTTATGGTTATGGAGATATAACACAAAAATTGTCAAATGTCATTACGAAAGGTTAAATCTTAAATATTGCTCCGATTTCTTCAGAAATGGGCTCAAATTGTTCATCTTTCCTCAGAGACTGCAACAAAAACATTTTGCACTATCTAACATTTTTAAAATTCGAAGATCAATAGAGTTCATGGGGTTGACCTTGTTTGTCATTTTTCTCGATAAACAAATACAAATGAGAGTGTCAACTACTTTCGTTGCAATCCCTGTCGAAGAAATCGGTGCAATATTAAAGATTTAACCTTTGGCGATGACCTTTGAAAAATTTTGTCTTATACATCGGTAACCATACCTTGTAGGTAGTACAAACTATACCTTTTTTTAATCCTTGTAACAAGAAGAACACTTTGGTTACCTTTTTAAAGCAATCCAAGCATTTTTCATTTTTGACCCCTGTATTATGAATTTTCCCCCCTTCTGGATTCCTCCCACACTTTCTCGAGGGGCACCCCCGCTAAATTGTTTATTAACCTTCATAGAAGACATATCCACTGAGAAATGATGCTCTGCTCTCCACGGTCACATAATTGCCCCAAATGACCCAACTACAAGTATGAAGTTAATTCATCAAAGCATATAAGAGTATGCATCCACGAAATGCAAACATTAACATTTAACATTAACATTATTACCACACACAGACATACAAACACTATCAAAGATCTGTGTCGATCGGCAAGCTGACGACACAAAAAAATCACACAAAATACCATAGCAACCATGACAAGAACATCTTCATTTTGTGTTTACTGCATGTTTCCATTTTAATATTCATCAATTAATGAGTGTACAAATACATTGGTTATACCGATGCATTGCTAAGCATGGTAATGTAAAGATAACACTGCCAATGTGAGAACAGACCAATATAATATACCTACTATTACATATTCATAACAACAAAACGGTGGTAGTGTCAGTACAGTGTCTCCAATCACATTCTTACGTAACATGTACACAGCCAGATCCCCCCATGGTTCTGCTCAAAATGTGGGAGTCACATTATGTTGTTGGATCAAAATCCAACAATGTCACAATGCATTATGGGAGTTAATTTGGATGACATCACCACAACACTGCTATTTTATCTTACTTTCCTTAAAAGTTCTATTTTTTGTACAAAATGGAGCTAAATCAAATTGCCATTGATACCATGACCTGTATGGATCCATATTTCCTTAATGTTGCAAAAGAGATTTTGGGCATCCATGTCATATTCAAGCCCTAGCAAGTCCATTTTTTTCCCAAATTCAAAATGCCCATTTTGTCTCTGAATTGCTGTCTTAGGCATTTTAAAGCTGTCATGAAGATGCCATTTAGATATCTCTGGGCCTTAAAAAAAGTCGGATCCCGACTTTTATTAGTAGGCGTGTTACGCTTAGCCACTTTCAGGGGTCTTTACTACAACAATTTCCAATACAACAGTGCAAAAAACTGGACTTTGATGAAAAATAGGTGGTGCGATTTGTTTACATTGTGAAGAAATCGCTGATAGTGGCTTTAAGACCCCAATATGTTTCTTACCTTGTATTTGGCTACAGAAAGTGAAAACAAAAGGGTGATTTTGATTTGCCTAATTTCAATAACAATAGCTTAATTTGCTCCTAACAGAAATGAGAAATTTCACAATTTTTGTACAAAATAAATGAATCTCGGCTTAATCCTTTCACATGAGGATATTTTGGATAGAAAGCTTTACATGAGTGCAAAAATTAGAATTTTCACATTTTTAGGGACACCTGTTATGTGAAATCTCTCATTACACCTTTAATTATGGATAATTTCATATTTCTCAATTTCTATTACTTATATTAAAATAAAAAAGAGTTGTGGCAATGCTTTATGTTTTGAAATTCACTTTTTGGAACACATCTCCTTCCTATTTTTGGATAGAAAGCTTTACATGAGTGCAAAAATTAAGAATTGCACATTTTTTAGGGACACCTGTTATTGTGAAATCTCTCATGACACCTTTCATTATGGATAATTTCATATTTCTCAATTTCTATTACTTATATAAAATAAAAAGGTTGTGGCACTGGCTTTTATGTTTTTGTAAATTCCTTTTTGGAACACATCTCTTCCTTAGTATTGGACAATACATTGGATAACTTGAGGATTAGGAGGTCTGGACCTCTCAGCGATTTCCCAATGAGGGCGCACTCAATTTTCAAACAATATGTTTTTTGCATATGCCGTACATAATGTTTGTCCATATACTAATCACTGTGTGAAATAACTAAGCTCAAATCAAAATCCTTCATATAGAAAATCACAACTTTGTTATAAAATTCTGGATCCGAAATGTTTGTTATAGGCTACACGTTATCCTATGGCACGGTTATACTATGCATAATGTTTACGGCATGAAAACGGAAAATCCGATTCATCTCTAACTTTGCAATTAAGCATTTTGGGCGACTATTGTTAGTTCTAGAAGACTATTTTTTAATTACTATACCAAAAAAATAAATTTCAAAATCTCTGAGTCGGCCTTTAATAGCTCTCATAGTGCATCTGCACCTCAGTTCAAACTCGTCGGTGAGAAATTAGATTACAGGTCTTTCCCACCTTCACAATGTGATTTATTGCCAGCTGCATCTTATGACTAAAGAGGGCAGTATGACATCAAACATAATAACTCAATGGCCTTATCATGTCAATCTTCCAACAAAATTCTTAGGTCTGTATCCTATACCTCATATTTTAAATTATTACACCTCTAGAACTACTGGTTTTAACATCCTTGGTTGGTTAGCCATTTTCTTTCTTGATATAAATGTGATATAAATGAAGAGCATGTCCCATCTTAAGGATATCATTTTTACAAATTAAATGTAGAAAGACAAAAATGCTTCTTTTAAATTTGAATCTTGTTTCGATTAAATTTTGGGAAGCAAACCAACAAGCAGGCAAATGCAAAAACACCTGTGAAGTAAATTAGTTTTGCACATTTACTGTAAATATGGATTTTCGTAATGATTGCTGCAACCATTTTGAGCTTAAAGCGGCACTGGCACATTTTCACAAAATATTTAATTTCAATTTGTTTTCAAATGATAGTCTAGGCCATTGGAAGAATAGAGATACACTTTACACAGAAAAATAACATACTCAAAACAGATAGGGACGTTAATAAGAGGTTAAAGACATCCAGGTAATTTGTAGGCTAACTTTTAATTTTTCCATAACTTTAATCAACAAAATATCATAGACTCGTACTCATTGATATTAAACCACAACGGTCACAGACCGGCCAAACAGGGTACATGCCATGGGAAACATGCATACGGTGTGCGTTTTCTTATGTTAAACACCATTTCCGTTGTCTGCTGAATTAATGTCACTGGCGACATTAATTATAAAATTGTTCTGTTTACCCATAAGGACGCTGATTTGGTCTTAATCATTTTAGGTGAGGACTTATGTATATAAAAGCTTTACAACCATGCAAAAATAACAATTTTGAGAAATCTTGAGGGTGTACTATTTTTCAAATGTGCCAGTGTCTCTTTAAAATGATCATTTGTTTGAGAGCCTGTGAGAGGGAGATAACATGGCAATTACTTTTAAGTGAATTACTTGAATGTATGCCACAGTACCTCTCAATAACAGGGTAACACATGTTGACAAATCCAAGTATTTCTTAAAAATTATCTTCTGAATATTTTTAAAATATAGAGAGCAAGAACATGGGAAATAAATTGTGGGTCAGATTAACCAGTTCAAGGGAGCGAGAGATCATAGAGCTTTTACATTGATTGAATTTGAGGTTAATCATCATTTTGAAGATTAACACAGCTGATTTCTGATTACTAGTACAGCATGCATAGTTACACCTTAGTTACTATCATGAAGTGCTTTTCAAAGGAAAATTTGTGAGTTTCATATTCATGATTTACTTTTAGAGTCATTTAAGATGTGGTCATTACAGAGTTTTGATGGCAGGATACATGGTCAATTTTTAAATGATAATGCCTTGTTGCCTTTTGTTTGTTTCAGCACAGAAACTGCGAGTTTTTAATCAGAAATTTTGCTAACACGGACAATAAAAAATGTCAACATATAATTCTGTTTACGCTACATGTATCTCATACGCAAGCAGATTACAGATGCCTTTGCCTTACCATAATAAGGCAGCAACAGTGATTAAAGTGTTAGAATTTCAAAAGAATTGAAATTTGGTTGACGAATTAAAGTCAACAAAAGTGATGAATCCCAAATTTGAAATCTGTGAAAAGCTTTATTTATGCCTGCCAGGCCTTCCTCCATAACCTAATCACCTTGAAGTGATCAATACTACAAAAATACAACTTTTCCTCATACTTTGTACATTAACCAAATTAACAGGTGGCACTTAGATGGGTATAACCTTTTGACACTCCATATTTAAAAAGAAAAATGTGGCTGCAGACTATAAAATAACATTACAACAAATAACACCACATTTTTGCTATATTGTACAGCTTATTTTTGCATAACATAAACCTGAAAAAACCTCAAAATTCGTACAGACAGCAAGTTAAATACAAAATTGAAACAAATGTTAGTAAGTTGAGGATTTGCAATATTGTAACTCCAGGTGGCCTGTCAGGTAATCTTAATTTTTCAAGAAAAAATCTTGAAAAACACTTAACCAAAAAAGTTTTTATGTTTGGGAGATATCAAATCATTAATTCCCATTCCAGAAATTATTATTGAATGCATGTTTTGCATATACTTTCAGTTACTTGTAACAGCTTTACAGACTCTCCGAATATGAGGACACCAGCGCCAACCATTGATATACATGCAATTCTTACGCATGGGTGGGAGGTAAGGAAAATTCCATAATCACAAATAAATGCTGTGGATTATGCAATTTCCAAAATTAAAAAACTATTTGAGCATAAATGAGAAACTGATTTGCATGAGGCTTGAACCAGGGTTGCTTGCAACGTTTCAGTGCTCAAGACATTCAGCACCTCAATTTTCAATCAATTGACTGACGAAGAACGCTCTCTCACCAAATTCCAACCCCACAAAGAGTTGCATGCAATCAGCAAAAGCTACAAGTCAGAAAGTGGCATCGCTAGGATTTTGATACTGTTGGTGCGTATTTTTATTAGTCCGAATCAAGTCCCTTACACAGACTGACACATGTAGATAGCATTTGAAATCCATGCAAAAACACCACTCTTTGGACCCTTGTCTTAAAAAAAATGAAATTCTCTGAAAATTTTATATTGCAATTCCAGATAGGTCTTAAAGGTCCATGGCCCGATCGCTAATAGCCTCATCCCCAGGAACCCAGATTTTACCGGAAGTGGTCAAATTTGGATCAGAGAAAAGCTACTATGTGACATATAGGGCTAAAAGGAGGTTGGTTTTGGTGTTATGAGGAAAAATATGCCCCAGTTTGTCGATCCAATATTAATTGTACACAGTACACTATGGGATTTACAAAATCATGATTTTAGCTCTCACTTAAAAAGGGTGGAAATATCGGCAACACTGGAAACTTAACAGATGGGGTTTTGGGGTGAAGGCCATCTATCAATATGAAAATTATAGACTTAAATCGGGCCATCCTCTGAATGAAGCTTATGACTGAATACCATCTCAAAATTCTTCACCCTTCATCGAAGAAGGAAAAATGATTCAAGACAAATTTTAAGTCGTGTAAGTTCCTGGAATAGGCCAGGTCAAGGTGCTAAATGGCAAGTTTTACCCACCAAGTAGTTAAGAAACATTCACATCACTTCTATTCAATGAAACCACTTCATATACTCATTACATATACATCATTGGCAAATAGAGTGAATAAACACACACAAAAATAAATATAAATCATAACAAGATGTATAATAAAATAACACAAGACATTAGTGTTGTAAAATAATCTGATTGTACAAAATGCTACAAGCTGCATCAAAAACATATCATAATCTAAAAACTGAATTAGCAGTTTCTTTTATTATAAATATGTGATAAAATTATTTAGTTGTATTTGTAGTGTCTAGTAAATTCTACTTTGTAATTTTTAGCAGACTTTTGAATATACCTTCTTAGCTTAATTTTTTCACAATAAAATAAGCAGAGTCAAGTATGTATAAAATACAACTTCATTGCTTCAAGCAAAAGTTGTATGCCAATGAAAGACTTTGCTAAATATTGTTGTGTTGTTGTGTATATATAAAACAGCAGAGTATGCCTAGTAAGGAGCTTGGAAGATAAGTCTATATAACTATTGATTTTAAAACATAAAGTTTAACCCTTATTTGCCTTATGCATATTTAGGTAAGATTATCGGCTACAGCATCCAAGACAGAGTTCGTTTGTTGCAATTGTAGAATAGAAATGTTGGCAATGGTGGTGACAGAAGCATTTTAATTTTTCCCAAAATATGCATTTGAGATATTTAAAATTTTATGTTTTGATTTCCCATAGACTTTGTACAGGGCTGATTTGGGCACGTGCAAAAATTGAAAAAAAAATTGAAAAAAGTTGATGGAAAACCCTATATTTTGGTCTATTTTTTCTCAAGTAGTAGATACCTAAAGATTGGCTTTTGTTTTATAGGTTTCAAATATATTGAATTTTAATTTTTTTTTAATTTTTTTGGGGTACGAGCAAGATAAATAAATTAGGAATGCTTAGTTAATGTTAGTACGTGTAAAAATTGCTGATTTTTTCTAGAAACACTAGAATGGCAATATTAATAATTATTCCTAGAAAGAACTACACCGCAAATCTAACAACAAGGTGTCACATGAAAGACAATCAACTTTAGAAAGACTCTCATTAGATTTTGATGTTAAAGTGTTTGTATTTTTAGTTTTTTTAAATTTCCTCAAAATGAAAAATTAAAAAATCCAAATTTCTCAAGTAACACTTTATTAACAAATCCAACAAAGAGAGCGAAATTTACATATTTTGGTTAAAAACTTCTTTCTAAAGATTGGGCTCACACAGGGCCTTCACTCTTGATTAGAAGATTTAAAGAATTGTTTTAAAAATAAAACAAAAAACACAAGAATTTGAAATTGATGTGCACTGAACCCAATTTTCAAATCAATTGGTTGTTGAGTAAATCTGATTTATAGCGATTTCCTGTGAGCATAAAGCTGATAATCCTACTGTAAGAAATTATTTGTCCCGTGAAAGTTCCACTTTCTGTGTGATAAGGACCTAATTTTCTTTTGTATCCCGTGCAAGAGAATTATTTAAAAACTCTGAATAATAACCATGCACAGGTATAACATGAACCATGAGCATATCTTGAGTACCAAAATGATACTCGCAAAAATAGAGAGTGAATCATATTAGTATACATGTGTAAGTTAAACACTGAACCACAAAATGAGAAAATAAATTGGTCCAAGGCCCATAACAGGATCCAGTTTGGCTACTACTTAATACCAGGTTTATGGTTTAGAGTTAAATTAAATTAGGGTAATAGTTTAGGGTTACGGCTAGAGTGGAAGTTAAGGCTAGTACTAGGGTTAGAGTTGGGGATAGGATAACAGAAACCGACTCAGAAATAGAAATGGCTGAAGCTGACTTTGTATTCTCTACTACCATATCAGCAAAAAATCAACTGCAAATACAAGGATTTCAACACAAGGTGAGTTGACTCTATTTCTGATACATTGCTCAATACTTTCTGCTTACATAGACATTACCAACTCACCTCTCAGCAAGGGCAGGCATGAAGTTTGAGGTTTTGGTGTAGTGTTTAGAAATAACTGCTACATGCTATTTAGTTATATTGTGTGCCCATTTTCTTAGCCACACAAGCACACTTCCAGATAAATGCACCCCAACTTTTTTAAACCAGTTTTGTTTTGCATATTTAGAATGTTTACCAATGTATTAAATCTGACCTGAAGTGCCTTCAATTAAGTTCAAACAACCCTAGTCTTATGTCAGTGGTTTTTGAGAAGGCTTTTTAAATGATCCGCAATGGCACTTAGGAAGCCATTTCAAAACCACCGACTTTTAAAGGTGCAACAAGAGATTTTGAGGCATCCATGCGAGTTGTTGTATGTAGCGATTTCATAGATTAGACACTCAAAGCATTTCTTACCTTGCATTTTGGTACAGAAATGTCTCAAAAGTGAAAACAAAAGGTGATTTTATATGTTTATATTTCAATATAAAACATAAGACGAATTTCGTATTTGCTCCTATAGGAAAATAGAAATTTCACAATTTTTGTACCAAAGAAATATTTCTGCAGCTTAACACTTACTGTGCTCAGTGATCGAGATCTCGATCAAGGACATGTGGCAGGTATATAAAAAATGCGCCTTTTGTGTGCATTAGAGGTGTTAATCCTTTCCGATATGGATATTTTTGATAGAAAGCTTTACACCAGTGTAAAATCAGAATTTTCAGATTTTTTAGGGACACCTGTTATGTGAAATCTCTCATTGCACCTTATTCATTGAATAATTTACCGGAGTTGAAAAGGTTACAAATACCAAACAAGCTTTATGTATAATACGGTATAGAACTTTCTCATGATTTTGTAGATTTGTGTGAGAAGATTTAAGGCCCTGCCATGTTGAGAAGTGAAATACAAATGAACAATTAATACTGACATCCGGTTTATGGCATTTGGAGGAACTTTTACCACGTTTGACGCTCAAAAGAAATACTTTACAATCGTCAGGCAAAAAACAAGTTTATCTCACAAACATTTGACAAAAATGCTAAGTGCTATGTTTTTTTAAATGAGCAAAGCACTATGTGGGAATTCTTTTTATTTATTTTTTAGGCCATTCATTTTAAAGCTATGCAAAAAAGGAACGTCACCTTTTTAAGCCAGTTCTAAAAGAGAATGTTCGCTGTAAAGTTTGTTCTTTAAAAACACAACATAGTATTTACTATATATATCCATGAAAAAGAGTAATACCTTTTATGAAAAAAGGATTATTAATGACATTAGCCGTTTTTTGCATGAAAGTTATTACATACAAAGGCTAAGTTTTCTTATGATGTATATTTGGTCATTCTAATTGTTAACATGCCTTTTCCAAATAGAAAATTTCAAATGCGTTTGATATTCCAAATTCTTACTGTACTTCAAAAATAATTATCATAAGAGTATGATGTTATCTATTCCACTCAAATCTATTTTGTATCTAATCCTGGTAAAAATTCTGTTGTCTGATAGAAATATTTTTTTAAATCAAAATATGCTAAATCAGTCCATGGTCAACATTTATCTGCATATTTTGTTTTTAACTTCAAACATGGTTATTTTCATCTTGAAATAATTTTATTTTTAACTGTCCAATTCTTAAACACTTGAGATTGTTTATGTGTGTGATATTAGTTGGGTCATTTGGAGCAATTCCATGACCGTGGAGAGCAGAACATCATTTCTCAGTGGATTTGCCTTCTTTGAAGGTTAATGAACAAATTCAGCAGGGGTGCCCCTCGTGAAAGTGTGGGCAAAATCCAGAGGGGGAAAATCATAATACAGGGGTCAAAAATGAAAAATGCTTGGACTGCTGTAAAAAGTTAACAAAAGTGTTCGTCTTGCTACAAGGATTAAAAAAAGTATAGTTTGTACTACTTACAACTTATGGTTATGGAGATATAACACAAAAAACATCAAATGTCATCACAAAAGGTTAAATCTTAAGTTAAATATTGCTCCAATTTCTTCAAAAATGGGCTCAAATTGTTCATATTTCCTCAGAGACTGCAACAAAAACATTTTGCACCGTCTAACATATTTTTAAAATTCGGAGATCAATAGAGGTCAATTGGGTTGACCTTGTTTGTCATTTATCTCAATAAATACAAATGAGAGTACCAACTACTTTTATTGCGATCTCCGTGGAAAGGTTAACAATTTGAGACCATTTTTAAAGAAATCGGTGCAATATTAAAGATTTAACCTTTGGTGATGACCTTTGACATTTGACAAATTTTGTCTTATACCTTGGTAACCATACCTTGTAGGTAGTGCAAACTATACATTTTTTTAATCCTTGCAACAAGAAGAATAATTTGTTTACATTTTTAAAGCAATCCAAGCATTTTTCATTTTTGACCCTTGTATTATGAATTTTCCCCCTCCTGGATTCCGCCCACACTTTCTCGAGGGGCACCCCTGCTAAATTTGTTCATTAACCTTCATAGAAGACAAATCCACTGAGAAATGATGCTCTGCTCTCCACGGTCACGGAATTGCCCCAAATGACCCAACTATATGACACAATATCACAAGGTACAGCACGTATGCATCAACGCGACAAGCATACACACTGCTCCGGCCAATCAAAAGTGCAGAGAAATAACAGACTGATCGATTTAAAAACTCTGGTAGTTTGTTGGATAAAATCTACCATAAATGTTTTTTTTTTCTTAGTACATATTAGTAATATGTTACCAATAGCTTCTTATTTCGAATAAAGTGTTAAATGAATGAGAATAAAGGTATTTTGTTTTTAGCCTCTGTCGCGTGTACGGTCATATCACACGGGCAACAACCTATTTTATCGTAAAAAAAAAACTTGTCTTAAAATAACGCTGTCGCCTGTGTGATATTTGACATGACAGATACCACGACAGAGGCTAATTAAAAACAGTACCTTTATTTCAAATGTGTTTCACATGAAGAATCTCACAAGAGCTATATCAGAGAAAGACAACCAAAATTCTGCTACATTTTCTATTATTTCCTTATTTGTAGATACTACAATTTGGCTATAAAAGTGCACCAGAACGAGCTTCAAGGTCAATTAAGATTAAGTTCAAATGTTTAGAATTAAAATGTTTTCTTTTACCAAAGTCTCCATGTGAATAATACGCCAGTAAGATGCTATTTCGTGTCTCGGATGGTATTATGAAAGGGAGTCTAACTTTAGACCCGTTTAAACCAGGGTTAGTGCCTACATAGGAGTGGACCTTTTTTCATTTCAAGTATGTGAAAAGTTAAATAACGGGTGAGAAAATTCCTCATGGCTGGGCGGTCCGCCCATTATGAGGAATTTTCTCACCCGTTACAGCACATTTTTAGAGGTATGTTGGAAGAAAAAAGGTCCAATCAAGTAGGACTAACCCTGGGTTTAACCTGGGTCGAAAACCTTAGACTCCCCTCAAGAAACCAGCCTATATGTAGAAGAGATTGCACTGAAAGGAAGTATGAATTTATTAGATCCTGCCAATGCAATCACAAGGCATAGAGCTAATTATTATATATAATTGTAATTTACATCAATGATTTCACATCAAAACATTTGGAATACAGCATTTCTTTTTTGACGTAAACTAAACATGAACGATTATGCTTACATTAATAATTTACAAATATCAGTCATCAAACTGTTTATCAAAAGTAGCATAAAAAGAACAGTACTGTAAACCATGATCACAATAACTCTTTTAATAAAACATCACAAAATGTGCAAACCTTGCCAATAATATCTAATAACATCAGGGAGTCCATTCATTAAATATCATGACTTTTGTATTCATACATGGTTTATGGTATAGCAATATTTATACAATTTGGTACTGTGACAAAGTTCCCAATAAACAACATGTCAATCTAAATTGCCAATGTCAAAAATGCCAACACAAAAAGCTTCCTTGCATTCCCAGAATCCTCTGCCACAAATTTACATCAACTCGGCGTACCAGATTAACAAACTATTTGTAGAGGTTCATTGAAGATTATTAGTGTTTCCACAGAAACCAATGCAATGATGACATCACACTACACCTTTCAAATTATACTCTAGTATTTTAAGGTTTCTTTAAAGGGACACAAAGGCATGAAAATATATTCAGCCATAATGAAATGGAACTTAGTGAAAGCACTTCCACAAATTTGTACAAAAAGGAAAGGTAGCTACTATGATTTTCCTTGGAATTCACTTTCTCAACCAAGGATGCTGACAGTACTGCAGCATTTTAGCAAAATTGAAAAGCAGGCAGTCATCAGCTCACAGATCATTTCTATTGTTGGTCGTTAAATCGGCTAATCCACCTTTCCACTTGTCAGATCAATATCCTTACTACAAGTGAAGTACAGTCTGAATACCAAGTCTTAATGCTTTTTGTGTCAAAAAACATGCTAGGAGGATACTGCAAAATCCTGGCAGAGATGATTTCAACACCTTGATTGTTCTGTGGCAGAAATTGTCACAAAAGCTTGTTGTTTGTACCGTTTTTGAGTGTAAAACATCAAATTGTTTTCAAATTTGTGGAATGAAGCAAGGGTCACTTCATCATGTATGAATATGTTTTCTGCATGTGTCCCTCCAGAAACAGTACACGAAGTTACATCAGTTTATCACATCAACATTCTCTGTATTCACACAGTTTCCCTTTCCAGAGTCTTAGGTTTCGAAACAAACAGACTACATCAAGTCAGCTTTGTACAGATTCCTGTAAAAAAATGTTTTCGTTTTTCCAGAAACCACTGTAACAAATTACATCAAACGCTTAAAAACTATTTTGCTATGTATTTGAATAAGGGTCCCTGTAGGAACATGCCATTTCTATGTTTACAATAGACTGGGTTAAAATATCGGTTGCATAGCAAATTGAGAAAATCACTGGTAAGGTCTGGATAGTCTTACTTCTCGCCAAATCACAAAAACAGTGCATCGCCAATGATTGACCTAAAAGAGGCGATGTTTTCATGATGATCATGATACGGAAACATTCCAGGAGCCGCACAATGTATAGATATTACACAACGAACAAGTCGCTGATCATTTAGTTTGTCAACATTAATGGTCTGTCTTGCGTGCGATGCACACTAAACATGGCTATTTACAATAGCAACCCTTTGCTTTTTCGATCCCACAAACTCTTTCGTGAGTGTTTAACATAATTATACACAAACATGGAGTGTTAATCCAATGGACGTTGGATGGCGATGTCGCCCTTGTGCTCAAAAAATGGACTGGCAAGGGTTGGCGGTGCAATGGTATTGCGAAATTTGAGAATTAAGGTTCTTTATTTTACTATCACTAAAATGTACGATATATGAAGGTATGACTTGAAAATTTGAATGATTAATTGAAATCATCCAGTCAGTTTTTTGAAGTGCAGCCTGGCCTTAACCCTTCCCAGACTTTGGCCCTACATTAGCCCAGATTCGCTCACGGTTCCATTGTTTTAGGGCAGTCAACTTGAACCATTACCATAAACTAGCGAGACCTAGAAATTCTGACGCAGAGCCCTAGATTTTTCTAGCAGAGTGTCTCGCCTCGACGGCCGTTTATCAAAAGAAACTGCAAACCGAATATCAGCTCCTGTGCCCACACATGTTTGCCGAAGGGAGGTCAGTTAATTGCCCAATCTTTATCCCTAACGTCACTGGTGTGTGAGGCCAGTGAAGTGCCTAGCACGGGTCCAGGGAAAGTGTTAAGGTATTCATACTTCTGGGCATTGCAGTGCAGCCACTACGGATGTCACAAATGTAGTACCGCAGTCCGCATTGCGGTTACTGCAATCCAGTAGTGTACTGCGCTGCCGCTTAGTTGAGTCAGAAGGGTTGGTTTTCTCTTACTTGCAATTCACTGCCATTGCAGTGCGAAAATGCAGAGTTTAAAATATGAAATGGGCCCTATAGAGTGGGCTGGCACCCTACAGTTAAAGCAAAACAAATTGTCGCCAGCGTGGAACACTTGCACTTGGTATGCACGTAGCAACGTGGTAATGTATGGGTGTATTTACGCAGTTCTGTAAAATGGATGCGAGCATGTATGCTTTGTGGTCTTGCAACTGAACGTTATGTATGCAGCAGGTATCTAAACACACTGGCCACGATTATTCTGCCGAAACTGTAGGAATGGGAAATAGGACACACACCAATGAATTACACCACGTCTGGATTAATGATGCAATGCATGATGGAATGAGTAAGTAATCTGTTGTTTCCAACCAAATAGCATGCCCTCAGGGCTACTTACGTGTTAGCCCCATTTTACATATGCAAATTGTTCTTCTGTAAAATTATGATTTCAACATTTTTTAAAAGCTGCCCTCGCAGGATCAAAATAACACAGGACACATTGCATGATGATTTGTATGGGGACCACTTGTACCTGTTTGAATTTCTTTCAACCACAAAATTTTATAAAAACGTATTAATAACATGTAGAGGAACCTTTGTTCTCATTGTAATACTAAAATTTCCTAGTTAGAAAAAACCTTTCCTTTGTATTATTTTAGCAAAATCTAAGCAAAACCTTGTGTTTTGACAGTTTTGATGCTTTGCAGTTTGCAGCTGGTGCCACTTGTGTGTAGTCAGCGTTCCAAACGTGATGAACAGTGCGTTGACTTCTTAAACCAACCGACCGTTTAAATGCACTTCAGCGAACACTGCACTTGGCGTGACATGCTTAATGGCATATCTAACTTTGGGTTGAAACAAATCCAAACAGGTATATGCTCCTGTACAAGGAGGATTTAAAGTAGTGAGTTGTTTGAAATACTTTGTTATACCCATTATAACACCTCATTTTTTTATCACAACTTAATCGTCACACAAAGCTAAATGTTGGAAAACACATTCTATCCATTTCAGACATTTAATGTATATCCAACTTAAACGGGACAAAGGGGGAATTTTCAAGCTGCAGCTATCCGTTTCATAACTGCACAATCCTCTTGTCTTATGATGTTTTCAATTACTATCTACATTAATACTGGCTCTGATAAATGTTATTTTTTTAGTGAGCGAATGAAATGGTAATGTTCAACAATGCTCAAGAAAATATAAAAGATGTGCACATTGATGTCATACTAGGTGTCACAGGGCGTATTTTGAATCAATCCCATAATGCATGCAATTGTGCCTAGCACTGTACTGTACTAAACACAGTTAAGGAACTAGGGATAAAAAGTGTTACAAAAGTTAAGAACACAAGACATTTCATTAATCATGCTAAAAAATTCCCTAAGTACTAGCATTTGTGGGCTAAAATGGGCGTTAAAGTTAAAGTCCAGTGGTTTATGTATTAAGATACGATTTTTATGGATTCACAGGACCCGTATTGAGGTGGTGAAATTTCCCAAAACTGGGTTGCATTGTGGGAGTGACTTCTCTTAAAACACCATTTGGATGTCAAAACAGTCAAACATGGCTGGATATCAAGCTTGCAAGAGGTGAAAGAGATCAGGAAGAAGAAAAGGAACTTGAGAATACACAAATAGAAGTGAAGATTCACATTGAAGTCCAAAATTGATCGTCCGCCTACTTGAATTTTTTTAGGCATGCCTGTGCCAACCATCCATATTTTTACAAGTTTTGCCCTGCAAATGTTTGTACCGTGTGAAAATAAATGGTATTTCATCACGAGGCAGTGACAATCTTACCATGCTAAACACAGGCTAGGATTGTTGCTGTTGGTACTTTTCTTTTAACACACACATACACTGAAAAAATTGGTATTGTGTGCAGTTGATGTATGATATATAATACAATTCTTAAATGCCACATTGTTTGGGCCCCCGCAATGTAAGTTTTTTTGTAAGATGAAAATTTAGCCATTTTAGTAACATCAATAATCATTGTTTATCACAAGATTTACAAAACAGACTGACAATCTTTATAAATAAGACCAAGTTGCATGATATTATGAAATGAGCTCACGTATTGGATTTAAACACAGGCTTATTTATTGATTTATTTGACATGATCACATTTGTCTCTTAACCAGAAATGAAAGTGTCACATCAGTGAAAACCCTGAAATCGGCCCAAAATGGTAAATTCAGACTTTTCAACAGACATTTATCATGACTGAAATATTGTTTCTGACCTCTTCATGCCTTGATACTACAACATTTCCTAGTAACTTTTCTGGATGAAACAGTCTGTGTGCACCACAAATGTGTGTTTTACTACCAGAAAGCATGAGATTTCAAGCGCCTGGAAACTTTCTTCTTTGTTTATACAAGTCGGAATGAACACACAATTGTATAAAACATATTGAAGTCATGTCTCATCAAAATCTTATTGGTGAAATGTTAGGTAGTAAATATTTTGGGGAGGGGAATCATCTTGAAGAAGATCCATTTTTGATTTATGGTGCTGTGCAAAAAGCCAGCAGCACATGAACACAAACCAGGACATATTCGTTAATCTTTTTATGACTTAACACGCTGCTGATTTGGTCAAATATTACATAAGGCATATGACTATACACTTTACTTGCAGACTTATTGCACTTGGTCTTTTCTCTATGTACATAATAGATCTTAACGTGAGTTGGTTAGCAAAAGCGAGCTGTGTTGTTACGTAGCAGCTTGCTGGGAATGGCTTCAAGAGTCACATGGATATTATTTGTTTTCCCAGCTGCCTATTTATACAATTTTTACAATAATTATTCAGGACTTTTAATTTGCAAGGTTCGTTAAGCAAGTTCCTTTAAAACTTACATGTTATGGATTGAGGCAGTTGTTAAAAACCTGTCCATATTTGGAATGTGTTGACTAATGAGAATACCATCTGATGCCTCACACATGTACCCTTCACAGACTGATATGAACTATACAATGCCATCTACTTTCATACCCTTCCAGATCTTTGCAGGAAACTTCATTATAACCTTTAGCAACACTTCTCAAGGTTATATGATAATACTGATACTCAACAATCTATCAAAAATATCAGGAGTTGGCTATAACAGATGCATGTGTATGGAATGTACAACTTCTGCAACTCAATTTGGTAGTGACTGCAAATGATCTTAGTGTCTGGGTCACAGGTCATGCAAACATTCCCACAATGGGTGATGGGATTTGTTCCCCCTCTTCCTGTCGTTGCCTAGGTGATAAGCGCCATGGCTGCGGCTCATGTGAAGTGCTGGCATACACTGGAAGCTTTTCTGCTGACTGCCTCGTTACTGTGATTGCACATGTCCTGGATGACCTCCATGACTTTTTGCTCCTTCATGGCAGCTTTTAAGGTTTCTGTAGAAAGAAATGTGAATGTAATATAGGAAATAAGTATTATCAGAAGGTTTCATGTGGTACAACAACTACGTGCAACTAATATGTGTCATCCAACACTGTGGATTACACACACAAAAATGGACACACAAGAGTGAAACTCATCAAGCAAAAACATCCAATTTTATTTTAAGTTTTGGACCCATTTTAGAATTGTTTTGGTCAAGACAGCTTCTTGCATAACAACAATATCTATGAATATAAATAACATCAAAAAAGGGGTAGCAGTTATAATAGATGTCAAAAGTAGGGACAGTCTCAAATAGGTCATCTGATTATGTGGTAAAAGAATAAGTGTAGAGCAATATGACAACTCCAAGTGAGCATCTCATCTGTTACCCCACATAAGCCCCCTTGTCACAATGTATTTGCATCACAGCTGTTTGAAAGTCTCATTTATTATGACAAAATGAGGATAAAAAAAAAAATATCAACGGCGACACACTTTTGACGACTAAGTTGGAGTATTTATGCCACTAACTACATCCCGTGTAAATTTGATGAAATTTCATTGCGGGCAAATATGATTTTTCATCAAAATCTAGTTTTACACGTCTTTCTATTGGAAATAAGCATATAGAGGGCTCTATAACATACAAATTATGACCTTTGTAGGCCTATATGGCAAGATTCCCGCAATGGATTCCTCTGATTTTTGCAGAGGAAATAGGCCTTGAATGTCCCTACTTATATCAGTTGTCAAAATTGTGTCCCCATTGCTTAAAATTACTCTAAAAATAAAAGAGACAATTTGCATGGGGTCAAACAGCTGTGGCATACCATGTATGAACTTGATCCATCCCTGCACTAAAAAGGTAGACATTTTAACCAAAAGTGTATACCACATGCATAAGATGACCCCTGAATGACATTTGACCTCATCTGTTACCCCACATAAGCCCCCCCCTTGTCACAATGTATTTGCATACCAAGTATGAACTTGATCCATGACTGCACTAAAAAGCTAGACATTTTAACCAAAAGTGTAAACCACATGCACAAGATGACCCCTTAATGACTTTTCACCTCCACATCTGTTAATGCACATATGCCCCTTGTATAAGCATGCCAAAAGTGTATACCAAAAGTTTGACACACAGAGAGACAGACACACACACACACAAACACACACAAATCATGCTGCCACAAAGGTCTTTCCGATTTCATCGGACGACCTATAAATATACAATTTTGGCTTTACTTTTACATCAGCAATTTTCTTTCATTCTAGAGCTTCCTGGAGTTTGACCCCTGGGGTATGTTCCTCAGTATCTAAGTCATAAGTGTATACTATATATCATGGATGAAATGAGCATAAAACATATTGTGCTGTACAACTATTGCACAGTAGGGAGGTTTAGATATCGGATACCATGCGCAAGGTGTGTAACATATTAGTAAATTGCAATTCTTTTGTTCATGGAGGGATTAAAAAAATAATTCCTTATTTCATGTTCATCGCGTATGTCATCTTAACCTCCCTAACATGTCTATTGCATGAGAACTAATGCATGAGTTAGTATGCACTTAAGGTTTCAACAACACACCCTGGACCTCACACACATGTCCATACTTTCTGATTAAAAGGTCCACTTTTTTCAAATCTGAACCTCCTAAAAATCCTATTTACATGCCCTTATTAAAAGAAATAAAGCAATATATATTATTCTAAACTAATGAGATTTTAATGACCTATTCAAGTTGAAGTTGCACTTTTGTCTAATTTCCTTATAAATCGTAAATAATTCTAACCTTTGAAAAGTGCCCTAAAATAGACGAGAAAAGACTGAATTAAATCTTAGAAAATCATGTCCTAGTCCCACACACATGGGTAGTAGAGACTAAAACATCCGCCAATAAATAAAAATAGAAAACAGTGATGTGAAGAAGTCGAGAAAAATGATAGGCCTTAAAACACCAACCTTAGAGAAAGAAATGGCTTCACATGAGACAGAGAAATGACTTTACATGAGATAGAAATGACTACATGAGATAGAATGACTCTTACATGATAGAAAGGGCTTCAAATAGATAGAATGGCTTCACCAAGAGATAGAAATGCTCAAGAGATAGAAAGGGCTTCACCAAGAGATAGAATGGCCTTACATGAAATAGAAATGGCTTACAGACAAGAGAAATGGATTAACATGAGATAGAAATGGCTCACATGAGATAGAAATGGCTTACATGAGATAGAAATGGCTTCACATGAGATAGAAAAGGCTTCACAAGAGATAGAAAAGGCTTCACAAGAGATAGAAAAGGCTTCACAAGAGATAGAAAAGGCTTCACATGAGATAGAAAAGGCTTCACAAGAGATAGAAAAGGCTTCACAAGAGATAGAAAAGGCTTCACATGAGATAGAAAAGGCTTCACAAGAGATAGAAAAGGCTTCACAAGAGATAGAAAAGGCTTCACATGAGATAGAAAAGGCTTCACAAGAGATAGAAATGGCTACACATGAGATAGAAATGGCTCACATGAGATAGCAATGGCTTCACATGAGGCTAGAAATGGCCTTAACATGAGATAGAAATGGACTTACATGAGATAGAAATGGTTCAATGAAGATAGAAATGGCTTCAACAGAGATAGAAATTGGCGTCACATGCAGGATAGAAATGGCTTCACCATGAGATAGAAATGGCTTCACATGCTTGAGATGATAACAGAATATGAATGATAACAGAATATGAAAACATATATAATGGGCAAAAATCAATCAAACCATTAACTTACAAACCAAACCACTTACCCGACTGTGTAAGGAAACCCGCCAATGTTAGAATATTGCACTGTACCTCATCAGGAATGCTATTGTCTTGTAGTACTGTCTTGATGACCTTCAGCAAACCACACTCTAACATAGCCGGGACTGACTGACCTGTGGTGAAAACAAAACAATGGCAAGATACTATATATGGTTTTAAAGCGGCACTGGCACATTTTCACAAAATATGAAATTTCTTCAACTTGCTCTCAAATGCTAATCTAGGCCATTGGAAGAATAGAGATACATTTTACACATAAAAATAGTATACTCAAAAACAGATTAACAGGGACGTTAATAAGAGGTAAAAGACATCCAGGTAATTTGTAGGTTAACTTTCAAGTTTTCACTAACTTTAATCAACAAAATGTGTATATTACATGAATATCATGCATACTCATTGATATTAAAACCACAAAGGTCACAGACCAGTCAAACAGGGTACATGCCGTGGGAAACATGCATACAGCGTGCGTTTTCTTGTGTTAAACGCCATTTCCGTCGTCTGCTAAATTAATGTCGCCGGCAACCTTAATTATTATAAGATCGTTCTGTTTACCCATAAGGACGCCGGTTTGGTCTCAATCATTTCAGGTGAGGGCTAATGTATACAAAAGCTTTACAACCATGCAAAAATATCGATTTTGAAAATTCTTGAGGGCGCACTATTTTTCAGATGTGCCAGTGTCTCTTTAATAGGTTTGCTGGAGGGTGTCCCTCAATAACCTATATCGGCAATTTGGCATTTTGCATGTTACCAAAATGTCCCTTGGTTTGAATGTGACAGATATGAGAGTGCCCCACATCCCCAGGGAACAACACTCTTGCACTGAAAGTGCCCTGCTATGGGGAACAACTCTCTTGCTATGAAAAGTGCCCTGCTACGGGGAACAACTCTTTTCTCTAAAAAGAACCCTGCTGTGCAGGGAATAACCCTCTTGCTCTGAAAAGAACCTTACTGTGTGGGGAACAAAACTCTAAGAACCCTTATGTGCGGGGAACAAATCTCCCTTTGCTTTAAAGAACACTGCTGTGGGGAACAACTCTCCCTTGTTCTGAAAAGAACACTGCTGTGGGGAACAACTCTCTTGCTCAGAAAAGAACCAAGCTGTGGGGAACAACTCTTTCCCCAAAAAGAACCCTGCTGTGCAGGGAAAACTTCTCTTGCTCTGAAAAGAACCTTAATGTGTGGGGAACAACACTCTTGCCTTTCTGGAAAGAACCCTTATGTGTGAGGAACAACTCTCCCTTGTTCTGAAAAGAAAACACGGCTGGGGGAACAACAATCTTTCTCAGAAAGAGCCCTGCTGTGGTGGGAACAGTCTCTTGCTCCGCTTTGCTCAGAAAGAGCGTCTTGCTGTGGGAACAACTCTCTTGCTATGAAAAGTGCCCTGCTACGGGGAACAACTCTTTCTCTAAAAGGAACCCTGCTGTGGGCAGGAATAACTCTCTTGCTCTGATAACAGTGGTATGCTGCTCACCAAGCTGAGTTTTTCAATAGAAATATGCAAATGACTACTTAATATGCTATTTCCTGAATATGTACATATTGGCGATGGTGTGGTAACTGGCACCCTGTACCAAGTTCATGATGTTAGATTACCTCAAAATTTTGATTAAATATTTTTTCCTCAATTTATTTTGAGAAAAGAATTTCCTCACGGGAAAAGTCTTTTGTTTTACTATAAAAGAGAGAAAAGGGATTTCCCTAGTGCTGTTTATGCAGGGTGGCACCTGTTAGATATATTGCACAATAGGAAGTGGGAAGTTCCCCAAGATGTAAACTTAGTACCTGAGTCAGCTTGTTTATATGCTTTAAAAGATCAAAGCATTGCAAGATCTGGGAATTCCCCATAGAGTTATATATGAAGCGATGTAACTTCCGGTGGATGAATTCCGATTGGTCAGCTAGCGTAAGGTTATGTTTATGCATGATGATGATGTATGATTATTGTTAGAAAGGTTAATTGAGAGTAGTTAAAGGAAATAGTCCCAGATTTTTGTCAAGCTCAGTTTTGACTTACATTCATAAAATATATGTACATACATCCCGAATTCCCGAAAATATACATTTGATGTCAAATTAACAAAATAAGGCATTTTAAGTTTTGCTTTTTTGACATACGAAGAAACAGGCGATTTTTCGCCAATGCAAAAGCGGCCCAATTTTTGGCTCTCCTCGTAGACGTCAAAGTGATGACCAAAAGATCGTGTTGACTCGAATTGTTATTGCGGACAAACTGTAATATTGATGGATTTAATGAAGTAATAATAAAAGTTAGAAAATAAGTACAGAATTGCCATATTTTGTTTTCACATTTCGTTTGTGTTTTTATTCATTATAAGTGGCAACACGGCGATATGATACCATTTGCCTGATGTTTGATTTGTCGGAACCGTTTTCGAGTAAGCTATTGTGCGGGAAATTAAAAAAAAAAAAAAAAATTTAAAAAAGGGGGCAAATACTCACAATGTGGACATTTTCACTTATTTTGATTATTGTAATCTCGTTACTAAGCCTTTCCATTCCTAATACCAAATTTTCCAAATATGCAAATCATGACAATTTCCTTTAAATACTATCACGGAAGGCCTCTGCCAGCATCCACTACTACCAAGTAGCTAGAAGATGCTAGTTTTACTCTGCATTGAGAAGCAGACCTGTAAAGTATCTAATGCCAGGATATTTAATTCCATTGAGGGAGCAGAGTTGTTCTGTATTATTCTACTGCGTCTTTGAAGCAAAAGTGCTGGGAATCAAAATAAGATTCAAAATTGTGGACAGATAGAAATCGTGGTGATTATCTTGGACTGATATACTGTGGAAGAGTGTCTCGAGGATTATAACCTTGTGCGTCTTGAATAAACTGGACAAAAGTTTCTTCAGGACTGAGAAGATTCCAAAGGAATATACCTGAAGATTTATAAGCGGGACTTTGCAATGCTGTCATTTTGGAGTCTTCGCTGAGAGGACATATCATCGTTTGAACTGCAACGCCGCTTTTGAACATTAATATCAGTTTATACATGGTGTGTAAGTGTGTAATTTTGATTTATGTTCATGTTTTTTGACATGTACCACAGTCTTGAAACCAATTAACAATCATTAAAATCTGTTATATTATATAAAAATTCAAATCACTTGTGCACAAGCTCTTTAATTGTGTTTTGCAAGGTATTTCTGCCTTAGGCCGTCCCGAGACGTCATAAACATGGAAATTGCTCATCTCAGAGTAGAAGGTAATATCTGTATAGTATACAATATATCTCAGAAGAAAAAGCAATATGGAAATTACCTATTTACTATTGCAGATTAACGGACATATGAATCAAGTTAAACTGGCCCCTTGTATGAAGTATCAGGTTCTGAATATCACTAGTAGTAGCGATAGATTACTATCAATTTCTGACTCCCATTTTTTTTTTTTCATAGGGTCAAATAAAACAAATACAATCGCGGTCCCCAGACCGCGATTGTCTTCTGCCGTTGTGCTAGTAAATGGTGGCAAAGGTACACATGAGTCACGAAGTCAATAGGTCACCAACTTCACCCCCCCCGCCCCCTCCTTTCCATCAATTACATCAACAGAGCCCTTTGGAACTTACAACGGCATCCATATATTAAGGGGTTAACATTTTTGACCAGCCAAGGTCACCAAGGTTCACCAAGTTCACATGAGGTTCCCAACATGTCACCCGACCCCACCCCCTTCCTTTCCAACCAAGTTACATCATCATGCCCTTACGGAACTCATACGGCTGCAATTCCTTAAGGTTAACATTGTGACCACAGACACACAAACAATACAACAACATAGGAACTCAAGTAATCCCTATGTACTTCTGCAATTCTTGCAGACGACACAAACTACAACACAGAGCCCTCGCGAACTAATCAGATATGTCCTTGCTTATCAAAATGTGCATTGACTCAGAGCTTATTTAATGTTCGGCTGGATTGTGGTCATGGGTCCAGGCCCACAAACTCTCTTTAATAACCGTTCCTTACTTTGACCACCATTACCTGTCAAGATCACAGAGCAGTTGTAATAAAGGCATAATACAAGCCTTTCAATGTGAACAATACCCTTCCACAATATCAACCGGATGATTTTTATAAAAAAAAAGCACATTTATTCCCAAAAAAAAAAAGCACATGCCAGATATATTCCTAAAACCGGATCTCTTCTATGGATAAACAATTTTGAATAATAAAGCATGCAATCATGTACATTAAGAAAAAATTTACATCAATTTGAAAAAAAGTTTTTAAGGTAAATCATCGGAGAATTGGTCTTACGAAAAATGACCATAAAATTAATCCCCTAAATCAATTCAATTTAGTTAGTCAAATTTGGTTATAACTAATTATTGGACTTTCCTCCACATAATTTTTGCAGTTTCAAGACAGACAGTACATTTGTGTTAGTTGTGTTTTATTTATTATTTTGAAATGCCCTATTTTTTTTATCAATATTTTTCCCCCCAGCCTAATGGAAGTGCTTAGCGCCACTCCAGAGATGTGTTTATAAACAAAATACCAAATCTTACGTTGCTTTTTTAAATCAAGTTTAATTTTTAGAAAAATGATTTTAGTGAAAATAATTTAGGAAAAATTGAAAACACCCTGTTTTTTTTTTTCAAAAATAGAAACACTCTTCACATCTAACGTGAGAATTTTCTAATTTGATTTGCCTTTCATATGACACCTTATTCACACCAAGGAGTTGTAGTTTCTTTTCTTCTAGGCACTATGAAAAGGCAAGATATTCTAGTATTTCTAGAAATACTCACCCAAAAAGGTTTGTTCAACCACCTGTTTTTTTTGTTTTTGAGACCCAGAAAAATAAAAAAATGGATGGATGTTTGATATTTCTTTAATCATACACAACAAACAACAATCTTATAACCATCAATTATGAGAAAAAATGAATAAAATGTGATTTTTACAAAAGTGGCCCATTTTTGGTCCACTTTCTTACTGCCAAAATCAGCCCTGTACAAAGTTTTGGGAATTTGAAATGCATTAGATGACATAATCGTAAAACCCTTTTTTTTGGAAAAAAAAAATGTGCACACATGTTTCTTTCACCAATACCAACATTTCTGACAAGTTCAGTCAAATCTAGGCATGAAGCTGGTCGCATCTGACCCAGAGAGGGACCAAAGTAATCTTTCTGATATCTCTCTCTTGGGACTTTTGGGATATAGGTGCAGGTATACCAACCTAATCCAGTCATTTAAAGCCATGCAATAATAGGGATTTTGGTTGCCCAGGAATTTGCTTGTCCCGCTAAACATTGTTAGCTTCAGTTTTACAAAGGAGAGTGGTTGATGCAACATTCAAACCATTGGATACGGTGAATTAAACCTGTCAACCTACAATCGATGAAAAAAGTTATGGCTACACCTTTAGTGTGTTTCAGACAGTGGCCTACTTTTGAAAGTAACGCATTACTAACGAAAAATTCATTTAATCTCATTGCGCCTCTAACAACGACGCACGTCCACAACGAACTTAACAACGATATCCTTCCAAAGTTACCATCCGAGCGGCCTCAATCCGTCATTGGTAATAGCTGAAAGTAGCGGCCGCCGCGCTGACCTGACGTTATTTGCTTGAACCCCAGGTAAACTCACCATTGTCCACAAATGCCAAAATGGATCCTCAAATCAGGATGTCTTTTAAAAGCGCTTCTTGTTTTTCGTATTACTCATCGACAGAGAATTTGGCAGTAACGCTGTTTAATGCCGATGTAATTCCCAACACCATCACTGAGAAGCGATCCAGCCCAAACATGAATCAATCAAAAACAAGGTCATGCATCATCAACAAATGTTGGTTCCTCGGTACAGAGAGCGAGTTACGTGCAGTGGCCAGTTTATAAAAACGCACATTGTTGCTGTCGCATTTGCTGTGATTAATAAATTCACGAATCATATAAGTTCTGATCTTGCACAAATAACAATGAATTGTATTATTTAGATTAATAAAATACCGATTCGACGAATTATTTTCGCTCTCAATAAAAAATTATTTGGGATTCTTTTCAACACTACCTGCGTGGTGCATACCAACATGGACACAGGGCTACCTATCAACGGTCCACGTATCGCGAAACAGGAAATCCCTATTGAGTTGCCTTTCGACTTATTTTATCTTTCACTTGGGTTCCTTCCAAATCTCTCTCTCCCGGACCATTTGGGTTCCGTGTCGCTTGTTTTCGGGGCTGTACTACTAGAGGGAAATGAGGCATTATCAAATAAGTAATAAATTGGAAAAACAGTAAAACTGTACTACCTACCATCACAAGACCGCTGTCAAAGTTGATGACCACACGAACTAAAATGGCGTTCGTTTATTATGGTATCCACGCTACGGAATAAGTTGACCGGGATGTTGTTACGAGGTCACGATGAGGTCACCCTTAACATCGACGTTGTGAGTAGCACTGTTCACACGGCACTTACCAACGACGATCGCTCGCAAGTAGCTCGCTACTTTTAAGATTTCTTAAAAGTAAATCGTCGTTGTTAACTCGTTGTTAGCTTAACAATGATGTTGTTCAGACGGTCACTACTCATGAGCTTACCAATGACTGTGCTTACCAACGATCTTACCAACGTATGAACATGCCTTTTGTCCGATTTAAGGAAATATTGACCCCCCCTTCCCCAAGGCAATGTTGATCCGAGTCATGTTGTCAGCAGCCACACCAGGTCCCGCAACATTGATTGATAGGGGGTGGGGGAAAATTTGGTAAAGAGGAAGACCTCTGCTTTCTAAAGAACAATGACTTACCCAAATTCGATCTCATTTGTGAACATGGGAATGGTTCCAATATATTGCATCAAGTGTGCCAACTATTTTTTTCAAGGATTGTAGATGCCAAAACAGAAATATGTAGGAGTTTCTATACACTATGCCTGACTGAACTGGGCTGTAAAGGTGTTGAGGAGTATAGAGTAAAAAAACAACCACCAAAAGGAAAACAGGAACTAATTTTGTTTAAACTGAAAGATGGCAAAAGGTTCAAACTTCCACCATGATCACTATGAGCTAGGTAGAAAAGCAAATTGAAAGCAAAGAACCTTTAAAACAATGAACTATTACCAGTAACTAAACTATGGTGTACACACATGTCAAAGGCAGTTTTGATCAACTTAATTGCCTTCCAAATTCATTCTGTATTTATTATTTACTAATTTATTTATACATTTATTTAATCTTGTGCTTGACCTTGATCAAAATAATTGAAACCCTTTTCTCTTAAAGGTGCAACAAGAGATTTCACACATCAGCTGTCCTGAAAAAAAAATCGAAAGTTCTAATTTTTGCCCTGATGTAAAGCTTCCCATCAAAATAGCCCCGTCTGAAATGATTAAGCTGAGAAATGATTCTCAAGATGAGAAATGATTCTCAGCTTAATCATTTCAAAAATTGTGAAATTTCTAATTCTGTATAGGAGCAAATACAAAATTCAGTGGATGTTTTATATTGAAATATAAGTAAATCAAAATCACCTTTTTTCTCTTTTTTAAGACATCTCTATAGCCAAATACACGGTAAGAAATCTATTGAGTGTCTAATCTACATGAAATTACTACTATGACACAATATTTGGGTGCCTCAAAATCTCTCGTTGCACCTTTAAGAGAGAAGATTTAATTACTTCTCTTTTGATGACTCCTATTTTCAGCGTTGGTTAAATTACACCAAAAATCAATTGGCAATGCTACTCACCTAGGCATGTTGATGCTATGAGAGTTAATGCAACCAAGGCCTCGTTCTGCATCAATGTATGTTCACAGGTTGCCATGGAAACTAAAGGTTTAATTCCTCCACATGACACTATGGTCTGCATAACACTAGGCGAGGCAGAATGTTTCACTAACGCTGCCAGAAGTCTGTTTTGGAGGCACACATGGGGAGGAAAAAGAAAGGAAAAGAAGTGCTTGAATTTTATCAGTACTAATACTATGTCTGAGTTATTTGTTTTTTCTTCATTTACAATTCCAAGACATCCAATCTGACACATTTTGAAGGCCAAGTCAGGGGAGAAGAGTAATTGTCATCAAATTCACTTCAGATTAACATTTATTTATAACATTCGGCATTCGCCAGGCAGAACCCAATATTGCTATGTGCATTAAATTTAAGGGACGCCTCCAGAACAGCGGGGAAAGATTTATAGGAAGAAGTTTGATACATATTGTGTCAAAAAAACTTTTACCATAATAACGACTGAAAATTACAGTATTATGGAGAATTAATCTTAACAGTGGCAGTGCCAGGGAGTGGCAGGGAGGTGTGGCCACCCCCCCCCCCTGAGAGTTTCAAAATTTAGGAAAAACAGGGTTTTAAGCAATAAATTGCATAAAAAGTAGGGGTTTTTAACCTATATGAGTTAATTTTGTACTGTTTCACCCCCCATGATGTTTTGCCCCTCCTCTGATATTACCCTGGTGCCACCCCTGATATGTAATGTGATAAAGCTATAATCCATTTACCTTAAGTCAGTGATGCCAATGCATTCAAACTGATATTTCGTGTGTGCATCTTAGCACCACCTTTATATGCATGCTAACATTTTGAATCAATGCTCACGATTTAAAGAGATAAGCAGCGATAATACAAAAAAATTAAAGTGCAATTCCATTTAACTACTTTATTGTAGGAAGAAAAACAACAAATAGTGAAAAAATACATCGGTCCTCGGACCGCTTGTGTCGCCTGCCGTCGCGGTTTGTGAACGATATGCATAATACGACCTTTTATCTTGATATGTGACCTTTGACCTCATAAAGAAATGAGGGTTTGCATGTAACTCCATAAACCAAGTTTGATTCCAAATTACCTTCAGCTTTTCAAATGAGGTCATATTTTACATTTTCAGCCTATCTTGCAACTTGACCTCACAT
>JAMKCH010048472.1:0-11386 GCA_023653785.1 Ophioderma brevispina
TTTCAATTCAGGTGTAGCAATAAGCATTGTTTTAATTATGCAATCAAAGTTAGTAACAAGTTAAATTACCCATACTACCTGTCACTCAGATTTAATCAAATTACCATGATGGAGATGTTATCATTCAAGTGTATCAATTTTTCCAAGAATTATCACCCGGCCTGAACCTCGAAAACGAGCGGAAAGTTTTTTTTTTTTCATTTTGAAAGGGATCTCTAGTCTAGACTAGGGGAGTAAACTAACTGGGCCATGCAGAACGTCAACATATCAGTACAAATGTATAACTAAGTCGCACAGTCAGTCATATTTAGTAGTCAGAATTATCTTAAACTAATTGGGAGTAAGCTCACGTTTTCATTAATAAATGGCGATTCACGATGCTTGATAACGTATCCATCAACTTGTGTCATTGTCAAGTATGTTCTTTTACTTGTAATCGGGCGACAGAAAACCTGTCCCCGGCACTTCATTTCTTGAACATGTTTCGGCATAGTTTTAAAACAGAACAATTTTGACACAAAGGTGGTACCGTCTATCGATTCTTTCTTCAAAGTCGGAAATTATCTAAATTCTATTTCCCGTATTTTGTAAGACCCCTCAACTTCTTTCGGCCCGCGCCTCGTAGCTATCAAAACTGCTCAAGGCTCAATCACAACAAACCACGTGCGATGCGAAGGCCTTAAATTTACCGACGTTTACTTCAACTTTCATGCATTATTTACCACATAGTCCGTGTTCATTTTTTGTACACCATCCATGCGGTATTTCCATTGGAGTTTTCCGATACATTTGTGGAGTTTAATACCTGCAGAGGTGCTCTCGGCAAAACCGTTCCAGCCGTTCACACTATCTGTAAATTGCGTGTAACTGGTAGCTACTGGTAAAGCATAGTGTTCCGTGACATTTATGATTAAATTGCCAAATGAAGTATTTTGCTGGGTTGCCGACTCAAATACGAAGTATTAAAACTCGCAGCCGGCTTTTACAAGAATGCGGCGATAAATCGCTCGGACGCGAAGCTTTTAGATGCTCGACTAAAGCGCGCGGATCGCGTGCCTCAAAGACAATGTCTGGGATGCTCCATTAAACTAATACTTTGTGGGAACTTATTTTTTAAATGGTCCCTCAACAACAAAACACACCAAAAGGCTTTAAAACATCCTCAGTCATACGCTTTTAGCTGAGTTCATTACCTTTTTAAGACCTAAGGTGGGGCTTTGAGGCTCCCAAAGCTCCCCCCCAATTCCTATGACATTTTTTGAGTATCTCCTCATGGAAAATCAAGGTGCTAATCGAACTGTGTAATTCAGGTGTCCACCTTTTTGACAGCGGGGCTGCTTGGTTGACTCCACAACTATTGCGGGTCGCATAAAAATAATTGGGGGGTCTCAAGTTTAGTTTATAACGTGCCTCCGAGAGTCCTGGATTAGGACCTATATCTATACCATATTGCCAAAAAAGGGACCCACACTATCCAACCCATTGCATATTTGTGCCAAATTTTGACACGGTTTCACAAATTTGGCCATTTTTCTGAGAATTCAACATTTTTTTGGAAAATATTTTAAAGATATTTAGAGTGGCTTCAGTTTCTTGAAATGGACTAATTTTCCTTTCCAACAATTTTAGAAAAGTTTTGGTTTTTCAGATTGAGAAAATTAAACTACTTTTCCCTGTGTTTTTTTTAATTTGAAAAACCCATATTACACTACAACCACAACCAAAATTGCAATGAAAATAGGCATTCATATACCAGAAGGCTGAAAATAATACCAATATCCCGGCATTGTTATATTAATGACATTGTAAATTTTTATTTGAGATATTTATGTATGCATTTTGGTTTTGGGGAAGTAACCCCTCGCGTGGCCGCATGTGAACAACTCTTTAGCAGCCGCAAATGGGCCCGCGGGTCGCAGGTTGGGACACCCCTGGTGTAATTCTACTCGTCATCTTATACTCACCAAAGTAAGGCTCCCCATGTAGCGAGAAAAGTACCTCGCTTGGTGAGAATGCACAGACCCTGTTGTTCTTGGTCTGCTGAGTTGCATATGAGAAGCCGGTAGTCTGGCAATCTGATAACAAGCACACTGTTTAGGAATATGCAAAAATATTTTTGGGATTGGGGGGGGTGCAGAATTCACTTCTCAAATAACTTAAAGTGCTTAAGGTCCATCTTGAAATTGTTAGGTAGGTACACAGCTTTTACAGCTGATGGGCAAGCACTGGCAGCTCCTGTACTAAAGGCTGCTCAGGATTTGAAATTAATTTTTCTGAGTATTAATTGGAATAGCCAGCTAGAACTAAAGATAGCACCTAAAATGCTGAAATTCCGAAGTTTGAGAGGAATCAGATTTTTTTGTTTTCATAAGTAACCATTTATGTATAGTATACAGTGCCATAGGATTATTGTGTATAACAAAATTCTGGATCGGGAAATTTATAACAAAGTAACGATTTTTATATAAGGACTTTGATTTGAGCTAATAATTTACAAACAGTGATTATATGACAAACATTAGGTAAACATACCAAAATATGATTTGTTTGAAAATTGAGGGCGCCCACTCCTCAGGAATCTCTGAGTCAGCCTTTAAAAGAGGGATTTTGATCCACCGCCTCGTCTCTAGGACAAAATTTTTTTATCCATCATGGCTTCATGTGTTTGTGTGCGCACAAGTCACAAACAATCAGCATTTTTTTCTAGCGTGCGCAACACCAGTTTGGCTCAGGGTGATGTAAATATTTAAATTTGATGGCCGAGAGGCAAGGAAAGCAGAGATGCCATTTGCAATGCCTATTGGCGTTATTAATTCCATTTACAATATTGCCTTTGAGTGCCTTGGCTTAAAAAATAAATTTCAAGCAGATGTGTTCGGGGTAACCCTAAAGCCCTACATACACCTGGGGCCTGAATATGCCCAGCAGGCACTAATAGGCAAATTTAGCTGCCCAGCAAGGCACTTATAAAACTTGTGCCACTATAAATGCCACCGGCATTCAATCATTTATAACTACTAGCGGTTGCTAGCTGATTTGAATGGGAAGCGGGTAGCGGTCACTACCACGGGTTAATCACTCTTCACATGCCGCAAATCTTAAAGAGACATTACTGTAATTTCTCCAAGCCTCGTTTATTTGCTTTATATATGCGTTAAATGTGTTTATGTCAATAGCTGTCAACATGAGCTATGAAGCCAGGGAACATTTAAAAAACAATTTTAACCTTTTGCCAAATTAATTAAATGTGCACCAATGAACTCGCACGCACTCCCAAAGACCGGCCCCCACCCAGTTGGGTAGCTGTGGTCGTAGGAAATGTGCTTCTCAGTGACGTAGCTAAACTGGGGAATGAGGGAAAAGCCCTCTTTGTAAGAAAGTGAGAAATCGTAAGGGGTTTTGATGGTAAAAAAATCATGAAAATCAGTCGTTTTTTTGACGCTGTCCTCCGATCGTGATGAATTTCCTCTGAACTGGCTATCCTTCCCCTGAACGCGCTTTTGCCCCTTGCCATCGTAGGGTGCGTGCCAGCTCTAAGGCGCTGAAAGGACCATCTCCCATAGATATCTACGGTGATTCTTCCTTCTTTCGCATGTAACATGTTAAAGGGGTTAAAGCGGGGGGGGGGGAGTTGATGATGCGTCTTTTAGGCTGTTAACAACCCCAGTCGCATTGTCCACTTCAACTGTATTTTTTTGAACATCGCCATCCAAAGACTCCCATTTTTTCGACAATTTTGAAATCTTTCACCAAAGAAAAGACAGAACCTAACTTTAGAAAATGCAGCAAAAAAAAATAAACCCCTATTATGGCAATTGGCTGTCATCACCAAGAACCCGTTTTTGCACTCACATTCTTTAATCACCGAATGCCCCCCTGGCCTTTTGAAGCACCAGCCTTGAGGTTTAAACCCATATTTTTCATATCGTCGGTGTTCCCCGATCGAATCGGGAGGTAAAATTTCAATTTTTAGTGCCCTTTGTTGCAAAATTCTAACTCAACAGAATAATAATGTGTACTATTTCCAGACTGGGAATGCAAACGTTATAACCTAATTAGTGGTATCTAAGCCTATTTGTGCAAATTCTTGCTCCTTCCGGGAACCGCAGAGCTACAGATGTGGCATTCTGTATAGCCTATACCTTTGCTCCGACCCTAGTGCCATTCTGCATGTTCCGTATCTGTTCCTCTGGCAGTGGCGGCGCCATGCAGACTTCTGTTTGGGGGGGGGGGGGGTTTACAGAGACAAGGCTAAGCCTCTTTTTCTGTTTGTTTTGGTCCTCCTTTGCCTATTTTGGGAAAAAACCCAAATTTTGGCAGATGTTCACCAATTTTTAGTCCCAATTTGCTGTTTTTTCGCCCAAAATTTTTGTTATTTTTTTGGCTCCCAAATCACTGATTTGCTAAAGATCTATTATTTTTTTTCTGGCGGGAGAGGGGGGGGGACTGTTTTCTGGGCCTGGGGGGTCTGGGGAAAAAAAAAAAAGCGGGAAATGCACCCCCCTGCCCCCATGCTCACCTGTACCTGGCCCCGCCGAACCTGGGTGCCATTCCTGCCATGTTCGGTATCTGTTCCCCAGGCATGGCAGCGAATCCTTTTTTGGGGTGGGGGGGGGGGGTTCGGTGGGAGGGGGGAGGGAAGAATTTAAATTTTTGAGGAAACTCAATTTTGCAGATTTTTAATTAAAACCAATGTTGGGTCCCAAAAATGTGGCTGTTTTTTTTTTTTTTGTTTTTGCCCATTTTGGTGATTTTTGTTTGGGCCCCAAATACTGATTTTTGCCAAAGTCCGTATTTTTTTTCAAGGGGGGAGAACGGTTCCTATTATCTACTGGCCGGGAGGGCCACTGTCTGTGAGCAACCTATCCCTACTAACCAATGGAACCAAAATCTATATTTAATAAAAGTGTATTTGGTTTCGGGTTTGGGTCTTGACCCACACTGAAAACATTAATTGTCATGCAAATATTTTTTGATGTTAATTGGTAATTTTTTATTTACATGACAAAATTACATTTTTTCCACTAAATGCAAATCTGCATTCATAATTTTGTCATTTTTGATGGACATAATAATTCGATAAAAAACATAAATTCATAATTTTTCATACACTAAACTTAATTTGTAATGCACTATAAATGACAAATTAAACGACAATTTAGTTTATTCATAACTTTGGGTCATGCAATTTTAAAAAGTGAAATTTTAAACCATGAGAAATATCTTGTGATGATATGAAATCATTTTGAAAAGGTAATAATTGTTAATTGAACAATTATGATACATTTTTAGCTTTATTTTTTAATGATCAAAAATTCAATTGCATGACAATTGTTTAATTTGTCAATTAAGACCCTTTTCGGACAAATTAATGTTTTCCGTGAGCTTGACAATATGAAAATATCATTCAAACATAACGCCACGATTGTTGAACACCTTTTGAACGGGCTTTTTTGAATAACCCATAAAAGTATGTCATGTATATTGAACCCTAGTTTAAATTGCCTGTTTTTTACCTACATACTTGTATAATAAGTCTTGCATGACTGTAATCGATTTTTTAATTTTTCTTTTTTAATACGACAAAAATAATTCACTTTTTTAACCCAATTTTGCCGGCCAAGTTTGGACCTTTCGTGAGCCGGCACACTATTGGTATGTACGTTCTGTTGTGGTACGTGTACGTGTCCGGAAATGCTATTTATCAACAACGGCAAATTATATAGAAAATATATATTTTTATTGGTGTTGTACAATACCAATTTTTAGGTAGACATTATCAAACATCCTTGCAAAATCCTGTTGAAGTCATCCCTTCACACACTATATACCACCACGTGGACATTGAAAACTCTGACTAAAATGAAAATGCACAATCGATTTGAGGGCTTATCATTGGCGTTTAGGAAGATTTTTCTGGGATGGGAGGGGGCCCACGCGAGGCACCGATTGTGGGAGGCAGTGGCGGCATGCAGATGGTCAGAAGAATGACTGGAAGAAAACTAAACGGGATTTTTGGCAAAAAAAACAGCGATTTGGGGGCCAAAAATCAACCAAATTTGGTAAATGTCAGCGATTTCGGGCCAAAATTTCATAAAAATCTCAAATAAAAAAAAACCACCCATTGCTATACAATATTGAACATAAAAATGATATACCAGAGGCTGAAAAGGGACCGCTGTCTGTGACACTCCGTAACTAGTCAATTGTGTTGATACCCACCCCCTTCCCCCCCCTGGGTTCAAATTCTATTCTATCAAAATTAAATCTATATAAGCCTACTTAAATCGGCCAGCCCCATTAATAATTCCGTGCACTGCGTGTTGTAAACCAGACTTGCTTTCTTCGACAATAGTATAGCTATATATTTACATTAGGCCTAAAATGTTTATGTCATGTCATTGAACCTCAACCACATCCGTTCCTTGTGCATGCAGACAAACATTACCCAAGGCCGCGCCGGTTGTCCATTCAGTTCTGTCTTCATAAATAGTCAGCTGAAGGCACCAATTATTTCTTCCAAAATACTTAATAAACATGATGCTATTAAGGAATACAAAAAATAGCTTTAAACCTGTATTATTCAACTGATAGAGGATGTTCTTTATCCTCTTTTTTTTTTTGTTTTCCAAAAAATAAATAAGTTAGAAATAAATATCAAAGATGTCAAACTCCCTACGCGATCACGATTTAAAACGCGGAACAAAAAGGTTCAGCGATTTGTTCTTCAAAATAACCTTGAATGATCATTAGAAAGTCCTTTAATGAATTAAAAATTCAAATTTTTGCACACTGCCAATTGACTGTTTTTTTCAGTAGGCCTAAGTATTGTTCTCTTTTAATCACCCGGAAATAATCCTTTTAACTGATAGTACAAGAGTGTCAAACTCGAAGGACCAATGTAATTAAGCCACGAACATGGATGCCACTCGTACCATTACAACGGTACCTCAATTACTTATTTAGTCTTTGTCAAACCACCCGCCAATCTAATGCTCTACTACTGTTTACAACATATTTTAGCTATATTTACACCCGTTTATTTGCATCTCAATGAAAATCTAAATCATCTATCACATCAGCAGTTTGATACAATAAACTCCGAGCAATCGAAGACACTATGGGAAGGGTATTACCTGATAGGGTACACGTCACATGGCGACCTCCTGTGTCAACATGTTACAAGCCTCCAGGAAAAACAACATGGCGAAGTCATCTTCATATATAATTCCTGGAAGAAAATTTAACTGCTGCCCCACAAGCAGCCAATCAGCACTCTGGTTTCTGAGGGATAAATGCCCAGCAGGCACTCATAAGCATTCGGCTTCTCCCTTTTTTTTTTTTGTCTCTTTTGTGGATTATCAGCTCCCAGTTATACAATTCTGATACTGAAGTGTCCGGAGGATTTAATGTACAGTTGACACTCATAGCAGTTGGTTTTGTTGTAGGGTAAATTTAGGTTTATTTGATTTTTTTCCCTTCATGGGGGAAATTGACCCAGCAGGCACTTATCAGCATTTGGAGTTTTGAGGGGTAAATGCCCAAGAGGCACATACCCAGCCTGTACGCAAATGTTTCACAACTAAATGCCCAGGAGACATTTACCATCATTCACATGGGGTAATTCTCACCTGTATATGATTAAAAACAAATGTTTGTTGTTACTTACCTCGTCCATTACACCAGGCAAAGTGTGTGCCATCTGGGCTGAAAGACATCACCAGATTGCTGTGAACATTTGGTCTCTGTCAATAACCCACAATCAGCATTTTGATGGAAATGCACATTAAATATGATTTTGTAAGCTACTTTTGTCAATTCAAAATGGGAGTATTTACATTCCTCAGAGATGGTTTCATGGTGTGAATTTAAAAAATACAGCCAGTTTTTAACATTGCAAATCGCCCTGTATTTTGTAATGACCAAGTGTGAATGAAACTTGGGGTCCAAAGTCCATATTGAGGTCATTAGAGGTCAATTTTTGCACATCCCATATAAGCATTGGCCAAGTGGTTCTTGTGACCCAAGTATGAAGTTAATATTCATTTCACAATTTGAACTTTTGACCGAATAATGGAGCTGAAATTTGTGACTTTTCCATTCTTATGGAGAATACTGAAATAGAAATGGTTTTTCAAATACCTTATTCGACCTATTTAGCACGCCCCGGGCGTTTTAAGTCACTCGTTTTAGAGGGGGCGCTAATTTTGGTACATACACTTGCGTAAGCTACTTTTGACTGCAAATCCCCATTAGAAAGCCTTAAATACAGTTCAATCATGGGAGAACTGGTTCCCCTTTTACTATGAAGTAGCTACCCTTTCATTTCCTCCAAGTATACTCGATATATTCGCAAGCATTGGCTACAGTGTGGCTATTTTTTAAAACCCCCCGGGTATTTAACCATGTAATTGCAGGTGTTTAAATATACCTTGAAAAATGTAATATTAGCCCTTGAAATATGCCGAAAGTTACTCGTACAATAAACACAAATCGGGACTCAATGGAGTGTACATGTACAGATCAGTGAACCTCTACCGAAATGGATGGTGCGGTTAATGGGACCTGATTTGCAAGTTGACAATGGTCTGAGGGGGCGCTTTATAAGGGGAGGGGTGCTAAATAGGTCGAATACGGTACCTTATTTTGTTAGAAAACGGTGCTAACCTTGTAAAACTGCAGTGTCATCTGTTCAGAGGACCCTGGAACAGCCCACACCCTCCGAACCACGGACCTATTGACAAAGAACAGATAGATTGTCATAAATAGAAAATCAGTCTTAAGATGTGATTAAACCCTCGTGTCAAATCTTACGGTGATCAGAAAAAAGGAAACCCAAAGATACCGCTTATTGTAAGTTTAGAGTTGAGCATTTTAGGGCCATTCTCCGTTAAGTGTTCAGGTTTTGGGGTCTCAAAAATGACCCATCAATCTCAACATTAACAAATTCCTGAAAATCATTAAAAATCGTAAACTTTCATGTTTCAGAGCTTTGGAACATGCATGGGTGATCTTAAAAAATATCCGATTTTTAAGTATATAGCCTAACGTTAACACAGAAGTAACGTATCTGGGGTAACGTACTGGCCGGCCTTTTCTCTTCAGCGTGCCGTCTTAATAAAAGTACATGCTTATTTACCAAATTAATCTCTAATATCTTTATCAGGGATTACCATCATAATACTAAGTCTGGTGGTGGTATTCGACTTTATATATCACAAGTGTTTTAGCAAGAGCGCGCAGCGGGAAGTACGGACGTGTCTGTCGCGGTACAAACGTAACGTGAGGGATTTCTTTTCTTCCCATTACCAGGCCTGGAAAATTGTTACTTCAAAACCAAATTTTTGCACAACCTGTATTAATATAATAATTGACATGTGCTTTGATTTATCGGATATTGGAACATTCTTCTAATCTTCCTAACCGTTATGTTTTGCAATTTGTAATCAATTTGAATTATGGTAAAGTATCTGGCTGCAATATTGGCGACCTGCTCTCAGAGAACTCTTACAAACTTTAATAATCCAATATTATCGTGTTTTGCACTTTATCTTAGGGGCTCACTACAGCTGATAAAAATGTCATGTAATCTGTATATGCGCTCCTCCTTGTGTAACGAGGCATGGACCCATTTTAAAGAATGGATTTGGGCTGGGGACATAGCGAAAAAACAAGAATTATGGATCATCAGCCTTATTGCTTGAGCATGTTCACGAGATGAGGGGATCCATACTTTTGGCCTTATGTGAAAAACACAGTTTTCAGTATAATTTTTGTTTGGCCACTTAATCATTGTTTTTTACCTATTTAAACTCTGAAATTCACAAAAACAACATCTGGTAGAAATTTTGAGTGAGTTTGCCTGCACAAGTAGTTTTTCAAGATTGAGCACTTTTTGAGGGGTGAATGTTATAACACTTTTTGATGGACACAATTTTCCCATTTTTGTCCATCAAATGTAACATTCGCCTGAAAACAGTATTTTTTTGTTTGTAAATTTTTATCTGACACAGGATAGTTTGAAACTGTTTGATATTAGTGACCTAAAATAGATAACCTATCTATAAAAAAAAATCAAATCCTCTCCCTCCTCACCAAAAGTAGGGTAAAAAATCATGTTTGTTGCTAATGTTACTTTTAGGACATATTGTGTCCATCAAATAGGTAACGTTTGCAGTAAGAAAAAGGGGATTTTAGGTTAAAAATTACATTTCTCTTGCCCCAATTTACTTTTGGAGTGTGGTCTTGGCTCAGAACTTTGCCAATTAAAACTGGTAACAAAAATGACCAAAATTACATCTGATACTTGAAATTTACCCATTTTATGTAAATTGGAAGCTTTGGCCCCTCAAATCGTAACAACAATGCCTTGATACTTTCTTGCCCGGTTACAGTTCTAGCCCACATCATTTTGAAGCATAACTCCTAAGTATAGTTTAATACTAATAAGCATTCATTCTACCGAGCAACGCCTTAAACTGGTTATGACTGTGGCGACATAACGCCCCTGGTTTTGACCACTTTAAAGGAGATGGCCCGTTTAATTAAAGTTTGACTCAGTGCTTTCAAAATATAATTTTTTTTGTGTGTAAATAAATCACCATCAGACTAAAGATAGTCCCTCAAATGCATAAGTCCAATGTTAGAGATGATCGATGTTGTTTTTCATGCCACAACTTATGTAGATGTATGCAGCGGCCTAGGATCCCGGGGGTATAACAAAAATTCTGGCTCCAGAATTTTATAACACAGTTGTGATGTATATATGGTCCATTCTCATAATTGGTCTGTCAAATATTGTGGAGATATTAACATTGTCCCACAAATTTTATGTTCAAAGTAAAATATATTCATTAAGTACTGATGTATGACAAAAAATTGGTGCATTTTTTGTAGCATAATTTTGTTCTTTCTCTAATGCAACAGTCCCCATCTTCATTTGAATGATAATAGCGAAGTTATGTTTTTAAAATTGTCCTCATTATGTCTGGGTGGAGTCAGTGGAGGAGCATCGGTGGGAGGAGCAACCCATAGCCTTACACATAAAAAACTGAAAATACACCAAATTTCTGACCTTTTTACCTGAAAGTTATTTACGTAAAGGCAATAATCTTTTTTCATAGGCCTTGTTTGAATACCGAAAGATGCAAATTCTGCAAAGAACAACCCATGCATTTATAGAGGGTGAGTAAAATTATACAGGGTAAAAAATAAAACCTTTTGTGACATAATTTCTACACTTGTTGTGTCCTATCGGTAAAACATGTCTTAATCCCTTGTGTTATACATCACTTGAGACTGGTTATTTTGCTTGGCATGTTTTTAAAACACAACGAATATTTGATATGATAGATAAGATAATATATCCAGGGGTGGTTCAAATTGG
>JAMKCH010048473.1:0-11082 GCA_023653785.1 Ophioderma brevispina
AATTAAGTGATTAATAGTGGAAAACAAGAGCCACCCAATGGTATGGCAAAAAAACGCTTTTGATAAATCAACGACCCTGACAACTCTGCCGATGATGTAACAGAGGTAAGACAACTAGTGCTAGCAAGACTGCCAACAGAGCCCAAGCAAGAGGTTAAGCGCCAGTCATGGAAAGAATTTTGTATTGTGCCACCACCCTATGAATTCGGCAGCCTCAACGGAATAAACTGCATGTTAAAGTTGCGCGCATGAGATGGCATGTCCCTAAATCAGGCACCTGAGATAGAACTTCTGTTAAACAGGTTTAAATACCGGGGGACTGTATAGTTGATATACTCGAAGGTGCAGAGGAGTTAGTACTGTTACGTCACAAAAAAACCCACTCATCTGCATGTTTTCAGCAAGTCGAACATTTGTGTCAAAAGTGAAGATATAAAAAAGGCTTATTTTGGACATTTCTGGGGAATTTTTTAAAACTTTTGGTTAATCACTTACTAAATAAAACACAAACCCAAATATGTGCAATTAAGAGGATATATGATTCCATTGCTAAACCCCTTTAATATAAGGGGCAAATCATCGAATTGGATCGGTGGATCGGCCGATACTACTAAAAGAATATCGGCCATCGGATCGGCAGAGAAAACCCTGGATCGGTTAATCTCTAGTAATTTTGCTGCGGAACTGATGGAAATGCAGGGGTGTTAGTGTATTTTGAGCCTAAAACTATTGGTAGGATGTTCTTTTTTTGTGGGAAGCATGAGCGAGTGGGCTGTCTGATTGTAACAATTTGGAGATAACTGAAAAATCCCAGGTGTTTAGGGACATTCAGGTTTCTAAATATCCATGAAGGGTTTGATTTTCTGATCAGTAAAACTGCACAATAGAGTGTGTTTTTTAACCCAAAGTGAAATAAATGGATAACCACATGAATGAGAAATCAAGGTCAAACAGCTCTCTGAGTATGACTGGCCGATTGACTACAACAAAGGCAAGTTACAAATTTTGACTTGTCAATGGCTCCAAGTTTACACCCATGCCAGGGGGATTTACTTGGTGTACACTTTTCTGTATTTATATTCTGTGCTGTTCTTGCTGGATTCAGTAAGACGAGTACTGCTGTACTACTATTTTGTGAACTTTTAGCTGAATGACATGAACATTTAAACTTAAAGTGACAGGAGGAGATTTTTTTAGGATAAGAATTTCTTTCAAATTTCACTGGATCGGTTGTAGACCACCTACCGAGAACCCTTCGAAGGTTTATTGGACAAACAGGTGCAAAAGATAACTGCAAACCTTGTTTTGAACTTACCTGCTATCGTAATCTTTCCCCATAGAAAACCATGCATTGACTTTCTGTCGTGCACGACAGAAACTACTAAATCATCTTATTACATAAAGACAGCGTATTCGGCTTATTCACTTCAGATGTGATCTAATACATTGGTAAGCATTCCAATATGTTTAAAACCGGGGTTCGACAAAATTGGGGGCGCTTCTTTCTGGAAATCTCCTCATGTCTCTTTAATAATCTTTTCATATTAGTCCAGGCTACATATTCATTGATAACTAATATCAACTTTGTTTTATTAGATATATGTTTTTCAACTGTTTCTAGACCAGTTTTTTATGCTGATTCCGAATCCGATGGATGCCAGACGAGCAACCTTGAGCTTTTTTGTAGAAACGCAAACAATCAAAATGGCCACCAAAACACAAAACATTCATCTCTTGTTCACTCAGAAGTTGTAATTTTTCAGCCTGTCTCGTTAAAACATTCATTGTGACCAATTAACATATGATTTTGTAACCACGTAATCAAGTAATTCAATATGGCCGTCAATACAATAAAGTGCCTGATCGTGATCTACTTTTGACTGCAGTTTGGTAATTTGGTATCTATCCTGGTGTTTTGCCAGTCAAGAAAGTAATTAGAACCATAAGAAATATTTTTTAAATATGATTATAAATTCCTTCATTATAGGATCCAAAATGGCTTCCGATACTCTAAGATGGATATAATTGACAGCTGTGTCTAACCTAGTACTGCAATGTTTGTGTATATTCCTGTAAGTCAATCAGATCAAAGTACACATGATTAGGTAATCAGAGGAATTGATACATGTAAGATACCATCCAAGATGGGTAGCCAATATGGCTGGAAATGGCACTTACTAAGCGGCGAAAAATTCGATCACTAATAGTCTAGAGATATATGTTTCCTTGTTTTTGGTAGGTTTTGGGCGTCCATTGGCATCCATATTGGGATATTTTATGAATAACGACTCAATGACACTTAAGATAGCCTTACTGGGATTTTTTGGAAGCGATTATCCAATAAAAAACACAAAATATGTATCTTTAGCCTACAGCGTGAATGAATTACTGACCTTTACTGATTGACATTTGCTGCCATATTGAACGCCTATCTTGGATGGCATCATGCAGATATCAATCAATTTGATTATGTTATGATATTGAAATTGCTCTAAATCAGTAATAGTGATATACACACACATGACAGCTCTTGTCTATGTGTAGTAATGAATTTTGCCATTTTGGAGCCATCTTGAATGGTTTATTGATTTGATTGACTATCACATTCTTGAAAGCTATTCATAATGGTTTCAATTAATACATTGATTGCTAAAGCATTGCCATATATACCAAGTTGCCATTCTACGGTCAAAAGTAGATAAATATCAGATGCTTTGTTGTATCGGCGGCCATATTGAATCTCTTAATTAGGTGGTTAATGAATCATCTTGAGGATTGTGTCACAATGGGTGTTTTTGACTGGACAGGCCACAAAAAAAATTAACAAACGTTTGAGTAATTAACATAGTGAGTTTTTTAGTGGTTTGTGGCCATTTTGGAATTTTTTCACAGCAGAATCAGCAGGAAAACTGGTCTAGAACCATTGAAAAACTTATATACTACGGTAGAACAAGGTCACAACTGGTCCTGTAGCCTGGACTATATTGAAGATGAAAGGGGTTTGTTTGCATTTTGTTTAGCCTTGATTTTGTTTTTTTTCTTTTTATTTGTTGCATGTAAAAATGCTCATCTTGTCTATTGTAACATTGTGATAGGGATTTACAACCATTATGCACCGATGGTTCATATGAAATATGCGAACTGTATCTATTATGAGGCAAGCAGCTTCAGATATGTTGAAGTTGAAGGAGCCAGCTCACTGTTGATTGGTTGGGGTTTGAGAGATCTATGTCAACCGCCGGTGGACGAAAGGTCGGGCACTCATTGAGAACGTTATCCACATCTGTCATGGAGAACCACAATTGGCAGGCTGGTGATGGCCCGCATCCCCATCATGCATATTTTTTGCTGTGAAGCGAACCGCCTCCTGTGTGAATCCGGTTAAGGTGACCCATTCCTGTGCGTCTTGAAGTGAAAAGAAGATATGAATTGGCTCTCTGGGGGGCCACAATTTTTGCGAAGTAAAAGGAATCCACAACATCCAAGAACTGCTTTGACTTGGCACCACCAGATGGCAACAGGAAAATTGGTGCAAGCCTGCCCACCTCTCTCAAACGTGGCGATAGAACTGTGGACACGGGAAAGGAAAGATCGTTGGATTGGCAATCATGGAAAGAAGCACGGTTCCCATGCAAAGACAGAGAACAGTTGGAAAAAGAGTGTGGAGACCTTACCAAAATTTGGTGCCAGTAGTCACGAAAGGCTAGGTACGGCATGTAAGGTAATTCCGTGCGTGTGATTGCTGCCAGTGGAAAGTTCTTCTTAGGTGTACTAGAGAGTTTGATCTGTCCTTGGAGTCAATCTAGCGACAGTATTCCATGTCTTAAGATGTGAATGGGGGTTTTCTTGGAGAGTTTAGCAGCGTGTCGACAGAAAGTCGGCGAGAGCACAGTCTCGGTCTGCCGAGTTGGTGGTGATTCTTTGACTAGTGTTATGCAGCATGTGCTTTTTGTTCAGCCGGGCCGTATTCACTATTTTATGCGTGTGGTGTTCTCTCCGATGTACTGCGGGGCACACATGCCTGAAGCACTTGGTAGAAATGGCGATGGACGTAGGACGGAGGGAACCGTAATGTTCTCCAGGTCCTCGTTGATACCTGTTCCATCTTCTTTTGTGGGAGCTGTTACACATGCTGGGGCGGCATACACAGTGCTGAAGACCAGAGCCAAGGCGGTGGTGTGTAGAGTCATTGGGCTGGCACCCCATGAAGGATCCAGCAAGTCGCACAGTAGGTTTTCCTCTCAAAAGATAACATTTGCGCATACCGACTCGAGGTGCTGCCAGTAAGTAAGCTCCCGGTCAAGCTTCATCCCAGGTAGTTGGTGTATGATTGTAAGGCAGGGGCGCTTCCATTGTAGGTTGATTTGAAGCTGCGATGAGCCTCTTTGGTGTTGAGGTGGAAGGCAGTAGCGGTGATCTTGGCTTCGCTCAGCTACAGTCTCCAGGTCTTGAGAATGCTGCAAGTAGGGCCATAAATCTGAAGTAATGTTCCTTTCCTAACTTCTTTCTATTCTGTCCATCTGCTGTCCGAGTGGAGGCGAGCAAGATCGTCGGCGTAACCATATTGTCTAGATTTATTTGAGGAAAGCGCTTTATATACCGTTGAACAGCATAGGAGCCAGTACAGATTCCTTGTGGTACTAATTCTCTTCCTCCTCAACGATGCAGATGACCTTACTCTGTGCCCATCCACTGGGTTCGAGAATAAAGCTACGGTTTGCTAAGCATGTTACATATGATTGTACAAGGTGACGAACCGGAATGTCCTGGAAGCTTGAGTTTCAGGCCCTGAGTGCCACACAGTGTCTTATGCTGCAGTTCCGCCAAGATGAAGCCTGCCTTACATCGCTTTTCAAAGCTTTCCATCATATCATGTTGTGAGTTTTTACATCTGTATGACAGTGCTCCTTGCCACGGCGAATCCTGCTTGTTTGTCAGGCAGATGGGGTTCGACGATGGGCTCCAGCCGGGCCGGATCATCCCTCAATGAGTTTTGTGTGAAAGGAGACACACAGTAGGGATATTGGGTGGTAGTTCTTATGGTTGTCGACAGGCTTGTTTTGGTTTGGGGGGAGTGCGATGATAGTGTAGCCCTCCTCCAGATCTTGGGTTAAGGACTGGTTGGTAAGGCAACAAGTGTATAACTCCTGGAGCCAATCTAAGATCGTTGTCTGCAATTGCATCAGGAACTCTGCTGTATGTTATCAGGCCCCTCACAGCTGTTTGAAAGTCTCATTTATTATGACAAAACCAGAATAAAAACAAAAAATATTGTCGGCGACACACTTTTGACAACTGATTTGGAATATTTAGTCCACTAACCACATTCTGTGTAAATTTTATGACATTTCATTGCGGGCAAATGCGATTTTTCTTAAAAATCTAGTTTTCCACGTCTTTCTATGGAGAATGGGCATATAGAGGGCGCTATAACATACAAATCATAACCTTTGTAGGCCTATATGGCAAGATTCCCGCAATGATTTGTCTGATTTTTGCAGAGATGATAGCTCTTGCATGTCCCTACTTATATCAGTTGTCAAAATTGTGTCGCCACTGCTTAAAATTGTTCTAAAAATAAAAGAGACAGTTTGTAAGGGGTCAAACAGCTGTGCGCTGGGCCTTTCCACTCTTTAGTTGGCTGATAGCAGAGGTAAGCTCATCTAGTGAGAAGGATGTTGAAAGTGACTGTCCACGCCGGGGGCTCGACAAAGTTTGGTGATCTCTTTTTTGACAGAGCGAGTGTGATCCTTATCAATGTTCTTGAAACGACCATTTGCGAGGAGTTGCTCAGCAATTGAGTTGGCAGTCACTGGACATTTCGATGGTTTGGAAATTCTGCCGGTGAGGCGGTTTATAGTCTTCCAGGCCTTCCTGCTGGAGTGAGTGAAGTCAATTCCTTCGACCGTCTCCTCCCAGCGCTCACGGCATTTCCTGTCCAAGCAGTTTGTCAGATCTGAAGCTTTGGTGATTCTTCTTCCCTCCCCGGTAGTTGTTCTCGGTACACGGGGCAAATTACCCTGGTTTTTCCCCATAGGCTACACTTGGGTGCGGATAATATGGTAGGCCAGCGACAAAACTGTAATGTACATTTCCAGAAGCCATAATGCAGTAGACTTTGTGTCACACATAATCCCAATTGAGCATATCATAGGGATTACTGTTAACTAAGGCACTTTGGGATTATTAATCAATGCGATCACTTACGTTTGACGGGAAAAATCGGCAATTCGTCGGCTTCTATCCGGAATTCTAAAATCTAATCGCAGCAAGCGCGGCCATTGTGTGTTTACAATCTCTCGAGGGTAATAATCTGGAAACAAACGCGTCTATGGCCACTTACCTGTATAGAGGTCAGGTCTATGGCTATCGGCTGCGACAGCCCGCCGATCCCCATGTGCAATTTTCACGTTCGTTAAACATGCTCTGTTTGGAAGCTTAGGTGATTTGCGAAGATTGCAGACTACAAGAAGGGCACAAAGCAAGTATGAATCGGTCACCAAGCAAACTCACTGTGCTAAAATCAATGCATCACAGCTTTAGCATGTCTAGCTTAAAGTGTAATCATTCTGTACACGAGACGAAGTGAATTTTATCAGTAAAAGATTTTCAGTTATTGAGTGTACGTTAAGATGTAAAAGAATTTAGAAAGAATGTGTACCTAATTGTTTCAAATTTCTGTTTTGAAAAAAAAATTGTATTTCCAATGGCGGCGCCTGCATCGCAATTTCGTTGTGCCAGCGTGCCTTGATGCTAATTTTAACTCTGCACAGCAACAACACTACTATTGGCATATATGCTCAACATTCAAATTCAAATTTTTGACCGCGCGTTCCCGGATGGTAAACGAAGCAGATGTGCAACCAACCACATTGATCAATCGTGAGACTGCAGCATGGGCCAGTACCTTGAGTAAGTATTTTCAATGCATTTTTCGGCGTGTTACCCTAACAATTCGACATAGTTACTATCATAGAATTTTGGCTACTTTGGTTAACTACTGCCGCTGGAGACGTTTAGGAAACAGTAAGTACTTTCTAAAATGATTTTTGAAGAGCACATAAGTTGGTCCATTTTTTCCCGGTTCAGTAATATCGGTTTCGTAAAGGGTACTACTTGTTCGACCACTTTCCCGGTTTCAAATTCAGGACATCAAATTGTAAAGAGTATCACAGTCCTCATCCCAGGATGGGGTGTAACTGCGACGGCAGCTCGTTAATAGCCCATGGGATGATGGTCCTTCTTTGCTATATTAATAGATTTTACACAGTTGGCTGTGTAAGAATTGTCCAAGTTGGATGAGGTTGGTGTCGGGAGGGGTTGGCACTTCTGAATCCACCGTTTCTTGAAATGGTCCCAGTCAGCCTTGCGAAAGTTCCACCTTTTCAATTTGTGGGTCGTTGCCCATTCCAGGGTGGATTCTGCAGTGAGGTTGCAATTTGTGCCATTGGTCTGGTACACGGTAACTAGCCTCAATGCTATCCTAAAAGAAATTCAATTAGGCTTGTACACAACACTTTTTGACTATGAATGTTACACATTACACAACTCTATATTTGGTTTCAGTACAATGGAAATATAATAGACAATCACAGTCAGATGTTAAGTAATCAATTGAAAACATACAATCATTGTCGTTATTTCCAATGATAATGTATTTAACTTTTATAACAGTGGCCAGTAGGTCAAAAGTTCAATTAACCTCACAGCACTGTAATATTCAATACTAACAGCCATGCAGTAAAATGTTAGTGTGAACTTTTCAGATACTAAATTTACACACAAAATATAAACTTAAAGTCGACAGTGTACAGAAAAAGTCGACATAAAAGAGTGGTACTGCCAGAAAGATGACATTTTGAAGTTTAATATGGGAGGCTCTTCATGGAAAACGGGAGGCTAACAACTTCAGAAGAAATAAGTGAAATTTGGGGTCATTTGAGGTCAGGAGCAATGAGACAAAGCAATCAGTGGAGGTGTGTCTTCTGTTGTGAATGTTTATTGACTAAACCTTTGTGTGCAGAATGAATTTTTCATTGACAAGTTACAGTGTGCTGAGTTACTAGCAAAGGTGGCAATCCCGTGGGTAGCGCTCTCGGTGTGTGCAGCTAGGGTGTAGCTGCAAATGTTCAGAATGGAACTGTCAGTAGCCTGTGTCTCTTGGAGAAGAATCGCAGTGACTTTATGCGTATGCGTGAGGTGTTCGATGATGTTGATCTTTGCCCTAGTGAGACCTTAGTTGGAACACTGAGATGCCATCTGGCTCGACATCCAGTGATGCCTGCCCTAATGAGGGCACGTGTACCAGACTGGCATCAGATAGTGTCCTCTGACGGGGCATGATAAAAATACAGTGAGATAAAAAAAGCCAACAGTGAGTTAAAAAGACAGTGAATTAAAAAAAAAACAGATGTTAGCGTAGCCTCAGTTGATTATCATTCGCCTGAAAAGATCAGTTACCGGGGTTCACCACGAGGAGGTTGATAATCTTGAAACCCTAATAACTGCCTGTCGGTACCTCAAAACATCTATACATGAGGTTGCAAATTATCTTCCCATTAAAAAACATGTTCCTCTTACTCTCCAAACTGCATCCTCCATTACTTGCAGTTAGCTATCCAAGTTTATAAAACATGCATTCTCTCTAATAAGACTGTTTTTAAATACTTGCCTTTTGGTTTGGAGGACGATTTGAAAGCAATTTCTTTACCTCCCATCAAGTCTGAAACGGCACTAGCCACATCTTGCAATCCACACTGTTTCAGGCAAGTCAGAAGAGCACCAACTCTATCTGACTTGTAGTGGTGTTTGTATCGCCATTGACAAAGCATTTTGTAGATTCTCTGTGCTTCCAGTTTATTGGCATCTTTGATGGCAGCTATATCAGCTTTATCAAAGCCAAGGTGTTTGGCTATCTTTTCCCACTCGTCCGCAATCAATGTAGCCACTTTATCAAGAATTTCATCATGTATACCTAAAAGACAAGGATTACAATCCATGTAAATACACTTTAGCATCCAAGGTAGGTAAAATCCCATTTCAGACCCTTTACTCAATAATATTCGCATAGAGTTAAATTTGCACAAAAACATTTCTCATCCTTTAAATCAAAACTGAACCAAAACCCGAGACTGTCAAATTTGAAACATTTTGTTTGAAAATTTATTGACACAGAGAAATTATGAATAAAACAAAAGCAAGGTGAGAAAATATGAGTGGCATCTTAGTCATTTTTCATTACGAAGGAGAAAATGCCCTCTTGTTATACAACATTCCCATGGTACAATGAACCAACGTCTGGGTACAATGAACCAACGTCTGGGTACAATGAACCAACGTCTGGGTACAATGAACCAACGTCTGGGTACAATGAACCAACGTCTGGGTACAATGAACCAACGTCTGGGTACAATGAACCAACGTCTGGGTACAATGAACCAACGTCTGGGTACAATGAACCAACGCTTGGTCGCACTGAAGCCAATAACCAAAATCATACAAAACACTCTGACATCTTGTAAACATTGAATGCTCTTGACATATCGTTTATAACCTAACTATACTTCACACAATAAAGAAAAATTGTAGTCCGAGAAAATATGTGCCTATATACATGTGTGTATTGGTGAAAGATAGGGTGAGTGAGAAAGCAAACTATGTCATGTATGTCATGTGTTTTGTTTTGCCTAACCTTGAACAAGCCAATCGGCTGTGTCCCTGTATTCTGTTTCTCGCAGCACCTTGGTAAGTTCTCCAAGGAGATCACAGGTGGCGTGTTGTCGTTTTCTCCAAGTTACCAAGACCTGATGGCATTGTTTTGCAGAGTCGGTATAACTGGTTTGCTAAGTTTGCTTAACTCTGAATTAGGAAGGGTGTAACCAGTACCAAGTCTTCGCCAGTCTTTTTGCAGTTTAATGCAAGATGGTTCAATAGATTTCAATCCAACCCGACCCGTACAGGATAAAAACATTACAATGTTCCACATGATTTACATGGTGTACAATCTGTACGGTTATAGTTATTCTGATTTTTTATTCTGGGATCAGTAAACCATATTGTAGATGGTATGAACTCATTTGGAAGAGATGTGTTGAGAATCACAAACTAAAAAGCCGTATTAAAACAGTGAAAATGCTCAACTTGTGTTCAACAGAATAAGATGCTTTAAACCCTTTTACATGACATTTTGTATCAAATATGTCAGGCTTCATTACCGATTTAAATTGAAATATTGTTGTAAAATCGAGACACGCTACCGATTTCTTTGTTTGGCGTCAATCAATACGGATAAGTTGTCAAACAACGGGCTGGGCGACGAGGAGGATTAAGGCCACGTAAATTTGTAGTTTGTTAGAGTGACCAAAACGCCAAAGTACTTAAATCAAGATTGGACCAAGCCTTTTTTTTCTGGGGGGAACAAGACTAATAAATGTAATCATGTTTTCCAACGTTCCTTTATTGGACGTAAACGAACTTTGGTGAGTAAAATTACTTATTGGTACCATTTTCTTATGTTGAAAATGCTTCAGAGTTTGGTTCAAGTTGGTTTTGTAATTTATTCAATGCATTTGCCTTGTAAATTTTCCTTCGTGAGAAAGGGACTTTTTTTAACCATGGGCCATATCTGATCAGGTAACTGGTCCGATCAGATTTCTATTGTATTGTTGGTAAGCATAACCTCTCAAAAGAATGGAATCGTCGACACGCCCCAAAACTTTTAATGAACTGACAGGAATAAAAAATCCTACTATAAAACAATCAACTCCTGATGTAAACCTTACGTACTTGAACAACCTGCACTTATAATTGAGAAGAGGGTCCATTTTGAATGCTCACCATTTAGTCTATTTTCATGAAAACATGCTCTAAGTAAAACTGATAATTTTTACTTAAACAAGGCGAACTCGTATTTACGCGATTGCGTAAAATATGTCCCCGCCGATGTCGTGATCAAAATTTTAAATGCACACTCACAACACCCCTCCTCCCCAACACCCCCGCAACCCCCCACCCCCTGGCCCACCCCGCCACCCCACCCACCCCGCAACCCAGCCCCAAACACCCATCCTCCACCCCCCTCCC
>JAMKCH010048474.1:0-10846 GCA_023653785.1 Ophioderma brevispina
TAACAATATTATTTGAGATTTAGGGCTGTCTGAAATTGGCCCTAGGGATTTAACACTTTTGATGTAAGTGGCAGGTCTTCCACAGCTTCTGACCATTGCTGAAGATGGGTTTCATTGTTTGCTTGGTATCTGTATCTTCTCTGTTTTTGTACTTAAATGATTTTCCCGTGAATGGTGAAGATATTATCAAAAGACTGGGGGAAATATTATTCTTTTAATAAACATAAGTGCTACTTCTTCTTTTGTATACATATCGAAGATTTTGAGTGCATTGAATCTTTCAAATAAAGGTTTTTTGTTGGACTCAAATATTCACTATTTGAAATTTATCCTCATTGCACGTTGTTTTGGAGACGGAAAATTTTAATTTCATATGTTGCTTACTAATATTTCCTCCCCACATAATAAACCAAATTTAGTAAGGCAGGACTATGAACAATATCATGTGGTACATTGCATTTCAAGTTAATTCAACCTCTAGGCACTTCTTTCCAGTGGTCTTTTCTAGGCTGCAGTTGAAGAGGAAAACTTTCTAGTTTTTTCAGCGCATCAGCAAAAGAATGATGGGCTGGCCAATCAGCTCTTTACGATAGACCAAGATTTTAACTGTGAGGTGCTTTTATATGCATCAAATCCATGCAAGCTAACACAAAAAAACTGAAGGATTTTATTCACCAGCACTGCATCTGTGTCTCCTATCAACTGTATAATCAAAAAGTGTTAAAAAAAAGAAGGGCTGTTGGTGTGGTGTGCCTAGGACCTCCCCCCTGATTGTGTTTGCTGACCTGCATCACCTTCCATTTCCAGTCCCACACCAGGAGAAGTACAAGCACTGAGGTAAGACCGTCATTTAATATTCAATATTTAAAAGGTGCAAACGAGAGAGTTCACATATCGGGTTCCCCTCAAAATCAAAAAGTACTGATTTTTGCGCCCTATGTAAAGTTTCCATAAAAAATATTCCCATCTGAAAAGTATTAAGGCCGAGCAATGTTTCTTGGTACAAAAATTTGTTGACCATTTGTAAATTCGTAAGGAGCAAAATACGAAATTCATCCTATTTTTTTACAATTGAAATACAACAAAAATCTAAATCGCCCTTTTTTCTCTATTTTAAGAAAACATTTTCTGTATCGAAAATACCAGGCAGAAATCTATCGCGTGTCTAATCTATTGAATTACTATTATGACACAATATTGGGTACCTCAAAATCACGTTGCACCTTTAAGCCTTAGTAACTTTGAATCAATCCCTGTATGGTTTTTATGGCTTAAGTGAAAGCCGTCCTGTACATGGCTTAAACTTCACCTTTTTATATGGACTTTGATCACGTTTTACCTCGACAAGTGTTTTGAGTCTACTCAGACCAGCATTCGCATCATCTTCTTTTGACACTGCAATCCACCAAGATGCTAGAGATAATTATGACTCTGCCACATTGGATTGCTGTTTTAAACAAGATTTATGTTTATGTTTCATTGAATAGATGGAATGTTTTTCAGATACAGGGTACAGAATTGCTTGAAAGAAAACATTTACAGCAACTTATCACTTTACCATTAATTAGAAACTGCAGTTGCTTAACAGATGTATTCAACAATGTTTGTTTCATACATAATGATATAACAATTTTAACTTGTTTTCTGTTTCTGTTTATCTTTTTCTTTGAACATGATTTTGTATGGGAAAGAAGAAGCATCTGTAGAACTCCATGTAACCGTCCAGATACAGCGGGCTGCCCAACGTCACAGATGCCTTTTTCTCCTCATCACAACGTTCAAACAATGCAAAGATGGTAGTACAGGTAGGCCTTAACAAAACAGTTAATACTTATTCAATCATATTTAAAGGCAAATAACATTTCTTCAAGTTGATATCTAGTATTGAAAAAAGTCTGCTTTCAATATTTAAAGATCAACCATAGAATGAACTGAATAGTTTGAGAGGTAGTACCACAGGGAAGAGTTTTTATAGGACTGTGGTCTGTATTCTCTTATGATTAGGGATACGCTTGACCATAGTATCACCGTTCACTTCAATCCGCAATTCCGTTCACCTATCTGGAAAGTGAAATCCTCCTTGAAATGCAATTTCACTCTGGAGAATTTGCTCCAAGAGTAAAGTCACTCTTTTCTTCTAAATCCTTGCTATGCGTGTGCTAATTTACTCTTTGCTATACTATTCACTCTTTGGAATTGGGGTACTTTAAAGAGTGAAATCACTCCCAGCTCAAAAGTCTAACAGATTCCGAGTTGTGAACTTGAGTACATTGTATCCAAGTTGCATTTAGGTACGATCATGTTTCTAAACTAAGCCGCTTCAGAAGCCAAATTCTCAAGTTATTTGTGTTTTAATTTAAATTAAAAGATCCTGAATAAAGTTTATCTGCTTGACACTTTACATTTCTAGTGCAGAGAATGCCTGAAATGGAGGGTCCTGATTATTCTGTCACGAGTACTGCACCTTACCAAAGACAACAGTGGAGTATGAACTAACTTGTCTTGTAATTCTTGTGGTACTATGTTTCCATAATGTGCAACAGAGATGAGACGAGGATTCTATCTTCAATGTTTATTTGTCAATGACAAAACTCACTGGTACTTCCCCAATGGAAGCACAATTATGTAACATTTTTTCCTATGTCAGGTTAGATTCCTTTGAGGGCCTGCTACTGGTACCGTATCCTGGTAACCAGTCACTACCTGTCCCAGGGCCGATTCGGCGGCTAAACCGTGACACCCCCATCGGGTTGCTAAGGAAATCTGATGAGGTTTTTTTTTTTTTTTTTTTTCCGTTCGGACAGTAATGACTAAAATCTTCGATTCTGTCCTTATTAGGTTGCTTCTGGTCTTATCATTTGCAGGGTATGTTAGGATACCTGTACTTGTTGCATACATGCAAAAATCTGATTTTTGATGATTTTTTCGATTTGCTGATTTAGCAAATCACTGATAGTGTCTTTAATTCGAGCGTTGTGAACTAGACCTTGTCTTGTATTCTTGTGGTACTTGTTTCCAAGATGTTGCAACAGATGATGATGATTATGAAGAGGATTCTATCTTCAATGTTGTATTGGTCAATGACAAACTCACATGTGACTCCCCAATTGAAGCAACATTTTCCGATGTCAGGTCAGATTTCCTTTGAGGGCCTGCTACTGGTATCCTGGTAACCAGTACTACCTGTCCCAGGGCCGAGTCGGCGGCTAAACCGACACCCCCATCGGGTTGCTAAGGAAATCTGATGAGGAGGGTAGCTGGTTACCCTGGTAGAATGAAAAAGAAGATCTACCTACAAGGGCAACAGCTCTGGAGAGCTAATGGTGGCCATCTAACACATGCTGCCTTACATGATGGGCGTGGTTGCCCAAAGGCTAGGCCCACCGCCAAAAACTGTGGATTGGCATCAGGAAGGGCATCCGGTCAATTATCTTTGCTCCAATAAATCCTCACACAGCAGTATTGCTGAGTGTGAGGTGTATCCGGCCACCCTCATTTACGGGGACAAAACCGGATTTAAAACTTTGGGTTAACTTTAACTTCCGATCCACTGTGTTTTTACTGTGGCAGTGAAGAGAATCTTCAGACCGGAAATGGCATCTATCCAATCTGTGAAGTGTGTAAAGATGGAGGAAAGCAACCAAGGAAGAAGAACACAAGAGCTTTTACACCAAGAACAGAATAACTTTTAGTTCCAAGTTCTGGTAGAACCACAGATATATACAAGGAGATTGCAATGTTTGTATACCGCCCTGTGTAATGGCGTCATCAGCCATCGAGCTACTTGGGGGTATTCGGGTCCTTGCCAATAACATCCCGTACACACACTAGCAACCATTAGGTCTGCATCTAGCTTGACACAGGTCGCAACTTTTCAAGCTTGTTTAAAGTTACGCTCAGATCGCGGAAGGTACAGATGACATACGCAGGGTAAATTTGATCTCACGGCAGAACCCGATTAACCCCTCCCCCCAGTAGAGCTCCATGCCGAAATGACAAATGGCAGCTATGGTAATCTCTCTTGTAGGTAGAACAGTTTGCCTTCATATCACTTCTTCCATGTTATAATTACATTTCAGTAGGTGTGTCACATCATAGTGACATATTCATGAATTGTGGAGGAATTTTTAGTGAAATATCATGGAAAAGGTGTTGCATCACATTGTGGCAGAACAACTTTGGTGATTTATTATACAATTTCTTCATCACCTATTTCACATGAATGAAATATTCGTAACAGATTCCTAGATAAAATGTGCTATACCCCGAGTTTTATTTGGAACTTATTCCCAATTCAATTACACCTCAAAACACCCAAAATTTGTAAGGACACTCACCATGTATACACTTGCTGATTGTGGATTTTCAATTATTTAGATATGATGAGTTAACTAGTAAGTACGTTGGAAGATTTAAAGGGGACACCGTAGATTTGGCTGTGATAATCAAGTTGGTTTCTTTTGTTCACTTTTTCTGTTAGAAGACCCTCAAAATAAACCCATGCTGAAAATTTCAGTTAATCTAAAAACTTCCATTTAATTTGCTACATGCATTTTCTGCATCAACCCAGATATATATAGCAGGCATATGACGCTTAATTCAGAATTTGCCCTTTTTTTGCAAAAATGAGTGAATTTGGATTTTAGATTCAGGTTTGTGAAGCTAAAGACCCAAAAAAAGTAAAGCAGCATGTCATTATTACCCCAATACGTTACAAAACATTGGTCTATGCACCGAAAACATATAAATGATATCTATCGTCTGTTTTTTTGTTCTGCAAATTTGACACCTTTCTTGCTCCATTGTGCTCAATCTCGCCAACGCAATGTCCATTTTATGAAATGGGGTCACATTTTCAAAGTTGCATCTGAAGACATTATTACAAGGTTACATACACACCATGACATAAGTGACACAACTTCATGCGGAGAATGCGGACTTTCAAACGAATGGGCTAATAATTGGCTATAACTTTTTATTGCCACTTTTTAAAAAAGGAGAGATTTTTTTAATGGGTATTTGTTGGCAATATGTTCACAATGGGGCAAGAAGGGTATCAAAATTTACGGAAGAAAACAAAACTATTGGATTAATTTATGTTTTCATGCAAAGACCAATGGATTGTAACCTATGTGGGTATTTAGACATGCTGCATTACTTTGGGGGGGCTTTAGTAAAGTGGAAATATTACAATAGGCCAAAAATCAAAGAAAGTCAGAAAATTGGGGGTGTATCTGCCTGAAATCTAACAGGTCCCGTAAACTTTCCATAACAGCTTGTGTAAGGGTGATTTAGGGATTAGTACCATCATAACAGTACAGATCTTTGGACGGAATCAACTGGTTGATACATGCTGGTACTTGCGGAACTGCATCAGTGTTTCTTTCGTTCAGAATTCTTGACTCCAAACAGTTTTAGCTTTAGTTTGTAGAGCTAAATACAGGGTACTAGCTGGTATTGGGGTAACAAAAAGGTTGTAGCTGTAGGGTTGGAAAATAGGAATATAGGCATTATCACCAGGTGGTCTGTCAATGAGAATCTTGGGCTGTATGGGATACTTTTGTAATCTGTCATAGATTGGGTCTTGACATAATGTTTATTGCGACAACGTTTATATGTAGTCTCTTGTAGTCAAAGAACATTGCCCAAGCTCAGGTAAGCTTATTAAAAGGTGCAGGATTGTCTTTCAGAGGGTCCAAAGCAAACAGATTTTTAATATGTTTTTTGTTTTTGTATTTTAAATGAACACGACTATTACAGGGCAGCATAAGCCAAAGTGAAATCAGGGGGGTAAGGACATGCCAACCTAACACACAACATTAACACATTATGACCTCGATTGTAAATTTTCCGTGTAGTAACATTTCCCCCTGTAAGAAGGGGGCAGCAGTCCGAAAATTTGCATCCCATCATTTTCTGACAGAATGGTCGCTATTGAATGAAACAAAACAGGCAAGAAAATCACTTAACACAAAAATCCTACTGGAAGTGTTTCATTGACATACAAACCACAACAATGTGGATGCTTCCACGGCATCCTCAACTAAATGAGACAGAAACCTAGGCCACAGTCACAAATCGGTTGATGAAATCAGACCCACCTCTTTTCATGATGAACCTGATGTGTTTTTAATCTTTGGTCACGTCCCATACTCCCAGCATGCTGAATCCTCCTTTGTGCTTAGTTCCTTCATCAGAATGTTCTGAACTCTTTCATGTGAGATGCCATTAACACTGGCTATGAAATGACTTGACCTCTGACCGAGCAATTAGAGTCAGTCCAAATATGAAAAGATTAAGTGGCCAATCTTGCATTTTACGGCTAACTTAAACCAACTAAGGAATGTCTATAATGGGATCCAATCGACTAGTAAACATCAATATTATGCAACACTTCCAACTATAGAATCTCACCTGGTCAGCAGTAAATCCTTTGAGATCAAACAATGGTTTCTGTAATTGCGCTGTCTTCTTCCACACCTAGGCCTATCCTAGCATTAGATGCCTGTGTTGCTTTAAATTCTCACGGGTCTGTTACCACTACAGGTTGAACCTGTACAAAGCAGTTAACATTAATGGTTTTCTTCTGTATGGTGATATCGTCTTCACCGTACCATGCCTAGCATTAGAATGCCTGGGTTGCCCCTTTTAATTCTCAATGGTCTGTTACCACTACAGGTTGAACCTGTAACAAAGAAAATGTAACATTAATGTTTCTGTATGGCGAGGTCTGCTTTCCACACCTAGCCTACCAAGTTAGAAGCCTTGGTTGCCTTTAAAAGTCTCAATGGGTCGTTCCACTACAGTTGAACCTGAACAAAGAAAATTAACATTAAAATGGTTTCTTATGCGAGTCGTCTCCACACCTCTGGGCCTAGCCTAGCATTAGATGCCTGGTTGCCTTTCCAAATTCTCAATGGGTCTGTTACCACTTACAGTTTTAACCTGGTAACAAAGAAGTAAAGTTACATTAATGGTTTTCTGTACGGTGATGTCTTCTTCCACACCTATGCCTAGCCTAGCATTAGCCCTTTTGAGAAGTGGCGTGGTCTAGTGGTTTAGCAAACTTACCTCTGGAGCAAGGGTCCTTGGATCAAATCTCAGTGGGACCCTTGCGATTATCTCGGAACTCCATTTGGGTTTAAATTTGTATAAAACAATCATGATTAAAAAACCTGAATGCTGCCTTTCTCCATGGTTCATTTGAAAATGGGTGAAGTAACCATGAAAGCTTGCATACCCATCCGGCGCGGTGTGTGTTTCAGGAGTGTGTTTGAATGTTTGCAACATGGCGCTGATTAAACTGCTGGCTCACAGTTGCATGTTCGCTAGTAATTAGAAGTTTTTAAGTCTCTAGTAATTTGGCCTACAGGCCTCGATTTGAGATAAAATAAACCTTGATATTATTATTATTTTATAAGATGCCGGGTGCCTTTAAATCTTAATGGGTCTGTTTACCACTACAGGTGAAAATGTAACAAATAAAATTAACAGTATGGTTTCTGTATGGCGATGTCTTCTTCCACACCTAGGCTAGCCTAGCTTAGATGCCTGTGTTGCCTTTAAAATTCTCAATGGGTCTGGTTCCACTACAGTTGAAAACCTGTAACAAAGGAAAATTGTAAAATTAATGTCAATGTTATTCAAACAAGAGATCAGTAAATTTGTACAAGAAGCAGCTAAAAAAAAAGGACAGTTGTTATCTTTTGCTGTTAGAAACCTGTAAATTCCAGACGTTCCTCGGTGCACAGCTGGTGAAAGTCTCACTTAATATTAAAACAAAAAAATAAACATTGTCCTCGGACCGCTGTGTCGCCTGCTGTCGCGGATTGTGAATGAAGCCTTCACATGACCTTGACATTGATATGTGACATTTGACCTCAAAACAAAATGGGGGTTTGCATGTAAAAACTCAATAAAAAAACCAAGTTTGGTTCCAATGGAACTTAACTTTTCAAATGAGGTCAATTTTACATTCAGCCTACTTGACAACTTGACCTCCCATTGACCTTTGCCCTTGGTATGCAACGTTTGACCTCATCAACAAATGAGTCCCCATGGTGCACCGATGACTCAAGTTTGGTTCAACATTGAACTTCAACTTTTTCAACGAGGTACATTTTACATTTCAGTGTTTGTATTTTACCCAACTTGAACTCACTTGACCTTTGACCTTGGGACTAGTGACCTTGGACTCTTGGTAGTGACCTTGAACCTTGGTATGTGAACTTTGACCTCATAAACAAATGGGGATGGCCAAGTGGCCATATTATATGCGATTATTACAGGCAAATGTACTACACCCTTTGTTCACAATAACAGATATCAACAACAGACATCAACAACAACCAGACATCAACATAGACAAAGTGATCCCTTATGTGTCTTCTGCCTTAAAGAGACACTGGCACATTTGAAAAAATAGGCGCCCTCATGATTTTTCAAAATATTATCTTTTAGCATTGGTGTAAAGCTTTAGATACAAAAGCCCCTCACCCGAATGATTAAGACCAAATAGCTTCCTTATGAGTAAACGGAACGATTTTGTAATTTAGGGTCGCCGGCGACGGCGAAATTCAGCAGACGCCTGGAAACTGCGTTTAAACAAAAGAAAACGCACACCGTTTGCATGTTTCCCACGCTATGGCACACTGTTTGAATGGTCTATACAACCTTTGTGGTTTAATATCAGTGGTACGAGTCAAAATATTCATGTAATCTACAACATTGTTGATGAAAGTTATGGCAACACTTAAAAGTTAGCTACAAATGAAACCCTGGATGTCTTATCCTCATATCAAGTCCCTATCTGTTTTGGCGTATGATGTTATTTTATGTGTAAAATCTCTCGCTGTTCTTCAATGGGCCTAGACTTCATTTGAGAGCAAATTGAAGAAATTTACATATTTGTGAAGAAAATGTGCCAGGGCCAGTGCTGAATTTAAGGGCAGGAGACACTAGACAAATAATATGAGGCTAGTGCGTGGAATATATTATCTACAATGTCAAATTTAGATTCTATGTCACGAGGCAAAGAGAAGTGAAATGGAACATTCCAAATTGGACAGAGTGAATAGTTTTACTATCCACAAACATAGGATTCAATATTTGTTTTAGATACAAACAAATAATTTTTCTGCCATTGAAATAACATAATAATCATGGCACCATTTGACCATATTTGCATATTATGTACTCACTAACTAAGTCTGTGTGAATTTACAAAAATTTAATTGTGGGTAAATATCAATTAAATTGCTTAACATTCAAAGTGGTAAAGAATTTTCTTTAAAAATTTAGTTTTACTCGTCTTATGGAAACGGGCATATAACACAGAAATCATGACCTTGGTAGACCTATATGGCAGATTCCCCACAATGGATTTTCTGATTTTTGAACAGGTAATTAGCACCAATTTATCATTATGTTTTATCCACACTTGGATCCATACGAACTTAAATAATGGTATAAATTGGATTCTTAAGTCCAATACCCAAAATTTATTGGTAAAGCTATGAGTTGAAAAAAAATCGTTGGGCGTCGAGCCCAATATTTTGCAAGACTCATAGCGAGACCAATAAATTGGGTATTGGGCGGAAAACAAGAATCTAATTTTATCCTATTATTTTTGAGATCTGTGTACATATTTTTACTATACACAGTTTCATAAACTTTAGATTGGAGCGGCCAGTAAGGACTTGGGGCCATAATATTGTTCTCTGTCGAAATTAACAACCCCCTGTCTACACCGTCACCTCTTAAGATGACGAGTTATCACCGATCTGATGTTTTATAGAGATCCAAGTTTGTTAATTATCTCCGTCGTCATGGCGGACGTCAACAACAAAACTTGTTTCAACTTCAAGATTTCTGAGTAGGTTCGCTCTTGCTCTTTTCCTACCAAAGACTCGAAGTACAAGTTCATGAAGTTATGTACCATGCCATGCCACATTGCTACTTTTGACACTGGATCAAGCGATTACCTTAGCTTAACGGACCTTGAAAATCTACTCCAATACAGCGCGGGTCGGTTACTCTCCCGGTGTGGGCACTATCCACCACCTTATATCAATCAATTATTGTTGAAAATCTACTTCCCCCAGAAAGAATTAGCCATCTCGCAAGGTATTAATAAAAACAAACACGTCCTTGACATGATCGATGAAAATTGACATGAATGAACCGGAATTAATGTGCACACGATCCTAATTCCGGGGTTACATAATTAGCCTGATTCTTGGCAGTCAAGCGGCATGATTTGCAGTGTTATTCGACGAACATGGGGGGCTACCGTATGGATCCAAGAAGGGTTTCTGGGTTGTATAGGGGTTCGTGTGCGCATGCGGTGAATACTGTCTCGGTACCCGGGTGCACAGACATAAAAGCTTAGAAATTGAATCTGTTAAAATAAATGAAAGTTAAGGGGGATTGACTTCAAAGTGTTGGAGTATTTGGACACCAAAGTTTTGAGAGAGCGTAGATTATTGAGAAGTGTTGTTTTTTATTGGTTTCCCAGCATGTGTATAGGCAACTACTATAGGTGGAAGATTCTCAAAAAATTTAATAATGGTTAAATCGGACTTAACTTTCGAGGAAAAACAAACCGAAACAACCTAACCAAAAACTGTACCACCCACAACCATACATGTTCAACCCTTGATTTTCCAGCCAGGGGGATAATTAATAATAAATATCCCCCTCGCTTTTCCACGCAGGGGGTAATAATAATAAATATCCCCTCTGGCTTTTCAAGCCAGGGGGATAATTAATAATAATAATATTGTCTATCAAGCCAAGAAAAAAAAACAAGTTTGTCAGAAGAACCGCGCACATTTTGGGTAAAGGG
>JAMKCH010048475.1:0-11169 GCA_023653785.1 Ophioderma brevispina
TTAGCATCAAGATATTTCTGTTAAGACCATTTTTATTGGTATAATTCATATTTTATCCAAAATCTAGTACAAAGATGGTATAATAATTGGAGATGTTACTAATGCACTTATCATTTATGAAATAAATTAGTTCTGTTGTGTAAGTAGTTACAAAATAATTGGTAGAAGTAAATGACATTGTCTTGATATAAAGGGACATATTTGCAAGATATACAGTAGGATGAGGACGTGCGTGCAGGCACAGAACCATCAATGTTTCTCGACAATAAAGCCATACCAAAAATTAGACAAGACAGCTTGCCTTCCAACCTGACATACAAACTGGGGTCATCCCCTTTATGAACCTGAGCTGCTTCAACGTGCCATTCATATGCAGTGCTTTTGCAGCCTCCAGTAAATATGCAACTGTTAATACTACAATCTGATCTATTCATGATAGCCTCACTTTATGCTTCAAGCCAGAAAAAGTAACAACATAGATCAACTAAGATCTTGTTGACTTAATCCTAACTCTCAAGAAATAGTACACGTGGCTTTATTTCCATTTGCCCAGCTGTGTTGTACCAGTAGTGTAGTAGCCTTGTTCAAGGTGCTCTACCAACTTCATTCAATGGTTCACACGTCTGATACATGTCACAGATATTAGGCACAAATCGTGCGAGGAGTCAAGCATATTCCCCCTCCCTAAAACTAAAGAAATAGCAATACCATGGCGAGAATTCATTCTATCAAGCACCTAATTTGAGGTCTTCAATTTCACCTGGCCTATGTTCCATGCTTCCACTAGCCAAGTTCAATAAGTTCAACTCATACAGAGCGCATTGTTCTATCTGTCAGGCCTTTTCTCGCATTTGCAAGAATTTGAGAGGAGTTTTATACAGGGAAGATTAAAACCACAATGCAATTTAATCAAGGCTGTCACCCAAAGTAGCACAACCACTGCAATTGACCACAACAGGTATTTGTGGTTTTATACCTAACTATTGGGCTCCTGGATCCAGTGTGCACAATAGACCACCAAGAATGTACAAATTTATGTGTTTATTTTATCTTTCTCTAGACAGGGTAACCCCTTCAATGCTATAGCAATGATTTCAAACCTGCAAACACAATATTCAAAATAATTGAGAGTAAATGTCAATAATACAATTAGAGTGTTAAAAATAAATAGCAAGTTTGTTGGTTCTTAGCAGACAGCCTTGATCAAGGCTAGTAGTGTAGGCACTCCCTCCCTCCGTTCTTTGCTCCTCAAAAAGAAAAAAAACATCTTGTGCTACCTACCTGGGCATTCAATGTTGGGACACTGCCATTCTCCACCAGCTTTGCAGGTACTGAAAAAAATAGCATCAAGTGTTAATTCTCATGATTTAAATGGGCCCCACACATGAAACTTTGGCAACTATGAAATTGCATTCTGAATGGAAATACAAGGATTACAATTATGTTTCACAAAAGTGGACAGGTATTGACAACTACAGGCCTAGGGGTTCTCCACTAGTAAGTTCCCACTATATTTTGTTACAAATTGGTCGACCACCATTGCCAGTATATATGGAGGGAGTGCCGCGCATAATGGTACTCTGTTTGGGCACTGAATGATGGGGAGAGTAGTGCCATGCAGAGGTGATACCATCCATCACAACTAACACCGGTTGGGGTCAAAGGTTGCTTTGAACCAATCCCATAATGCATTGCAATGCATCTATACTAAATATATGTCAGTACTTAGGGATAAATGTGGTTAAGAAGTTTAAGGACCACAAAACATTTCGTGATCATGATAAAAAATTCCTTAAGTACTAGTGCTTTGTGGGTCTGGGAATGAGTACTCAACACAAATGATTACAATAATAATAATAACAACCAGTTTTCATATAGCACTTAAATAAAATCAAAATAAAACAAAAAATGTCAACGGAAACACAATTTTTACACTAATTTTGATTATAGTCCCACTCAGATTGGGTTGTTTTGGGGTTTTGTTTTCTGAATCCTTGGAAACCTTTTATTAAATTTCAATTGGCGGCAAATAATGAATTTTCTAAAATCGAACGTTACCCGTCTTTCTATGGAGAATAGGCATATATAGGGTGCTATAACTTTATATCTATACTATTAAAGTCAATAATAGCATACACATTTTTTTTATTTTTTTTACCCCAATTTTTCAAAATTGTTGCAATTTTTACACAGTTGCAACTATACCTTGAATGTTAAGCTCGAACATGTCTATTTGTCACAAACGAAGGAATTTTGTAATTAGAATATTTAATATCGGAGATCTCCGATAATAATTCAACGGCTGCTGGAAACAGCCTTCCAATATGAAATAGCGGAGAAAAAGAGCCATGTATGTGTCTACCTCATCCATTAGGTGTTTTATTGGTACATCAAGTCCAGTTAGAAGTCATTTTCTTGAGGTGGCACTATTCATCATGGACGGACATAAAACTAAGCATTTCCAGCTCTGCCGTAAGTACAATCTGGATCCCAATTATAATTAAAAATCGCTTATTTTAGTGATAATACGCATTTTTGAGCATTTCGTTCGCAGGTATAGTTTCCTAGACAATTACCAACCTACTTTGTCAAAATATCAAATTTGGAAATTTGGGGGCGCTCTTAAAAAAATGTGCTGTTTTGCTTTAATCTGTGCAGAAATCAGTTACTTCCCCCGTTATGTGTAACCAAAGACCTTATCCAAGCATCTTCATCCCTTTTGCCCATCGCCTTTGATTGAAAGCAATAACCTCAAAAAGCTGAATACTCCACACCCTGAGCACTACCTGCCTATATTGGTATCTAAGCTCTATTTTGATTGGTTACTTGGAAGGTGATATCACATAATGAGCAAATCGGAAATGCTGTATGAATGTTGGTATGGTCTACACAGAGAGATAGAAGCACTATTTTGATTGGTTACTCATGTTATGTCCCGTATGATGCCAATCATAGGTGGTAGAGTTAAGCAAACCCTCTTACCATTCACGACAATCCTGCATCATTGTCTCTCCCAGCCTCAAAATATTGACCCAAGTAAAAACACGGGCACTCCGACGCTGGCATGCAAGCGCCCTCATACTCCACTTGGTCATCGGGACACTCACATCCTTCCGCCAGTTTTCAGTGTCACACCGCACTGTGTCGTAGTTCAAGCATGTTTTGCGACAGTAGCAATCAGTCTCCACCCTACCCTCCGTGCATTCCACACGGGCTAATCGCATGAATTGCTCTGGCGACTGTGTTTCTGAATCAATGCAAAAGAAATACATTAATGGAATAAAGCACACACATACCATAATCTTCCTGACAAATTATCTGGTGTCGGTCCCATATCCATAAAAAAAAAAAGGTCCCCCCCGCCCCCCCCCCCCCGGACAACTGTACTGGTAAAGCGCACACACATACCATAACCTTCTTCATTGACAAGGTTATCTGGTCGGGCCCCTAGCCACTCCCCCCGGACACTTTACTGGTAAAGCGCACACATATCATAATCTTCTTCATTGACAGGGTTACCTAACTCTAAATTCTAAACATTTGAAATTTTCAGGAATGGCTTTAAAGTGAAGGATATAGTTTGTAAGTCTGTAGAATTCTCAAAAAGTTATTTTTTCAACTGAAAAATTGTCAGAAAAGGAAGAAAACAGCATTCAATTACGTGTTGTAGTAAGTGTCCATACAGACAGTAACAACTAAAATGTCTGATTTTGTCCTTATTAGGTTGCTTTCAGTGTAATCATTGCATGCAGGGTGTGTTAAGATACCTATACTCATTACAGACTTACAAAAATCTGATTCTTGATTTTTTTTTCTGATTTAAACACATCAACTGGGTGCCTTTAACTCTGGTGACTCTTCTTGCAATTATTTCTGAAAGTTTTCAATCGGTATTTGGCAAGGTCTATAGCAAATCCACCCCACCCATGCTCCCCCACTCAATCTTACCATTGCAAGTGTTACTGCATACCCAGTCCGAATCAGTAGCAGTGCAATGACTGAAAAAAAGAAAGAAAGTATCATATAATTTACAAGAATTCAAAGCTACACATAAAATCTTAGACCTTGCTAGGACTATTATACTAAGAGGGATATGTAGCTCCCTATTCACTCTGTATTAAATATATACATTTGTGTGTGCCTTGGCTAGTGTATCATATAACTTTGGGATCAACTACATTTTTTTCGCAGTTGATTTGATATAGTGGTGTTTTCATTAGCCTTCTATATTTCTCATGCAGTTCTACCAATTTATTTCTTCATGAAAACACAAGAAATCCCATAAATTGAAACTGTCAAATTTAGCATTTCTATTTCCAATATGACAAAATTTGTAAAGGTTGCAAATTCAGAAACCTGTGCACTTACATTTGTCCTCAAACTACTCTTACAAAATTAATGATAAAACCCCATACGTGGATTACTTATTTCTTTGATGTATTTCTGGCACAGTTTTGGCATTAAATTTCAGAAAATAAATTTGGTTGTCCGAAATTGTTAACTTCTCTTTTATTCAAAATCATGCGAGACACACAATATTTATTTTGGTTTTAGAACACATTGTTTATGTGGTTTGTAAGGCCATATAATGTTTATTTGTGGTTTTATAATACTATATACAATGTTTAGCCCCGACATATTCTTTGGTTCGGAGGGATGTGACACATGGCATTTATCTTGCTGGGTGTTGTTTGATGCAGGGTGTTGCCATCAATGACCTAGGTCTCTATCGGCTCACTTTTGATTGGTTGGGGTTTGAGAGGTCTATATCCACCGATGGACAAAGGTAGGGCATGCTTGAGAATGTGATCTGATCTGCAATCTGTGATGGAGAGCCACATTGGCAGGCTGGAGATGGTCGCATCCCCCATCAGTGCATATTGCTGTTGAAATGACAGACTCCTGTGCGAATCCTGTTCAAGGTGACCCATTTCCTTGTGTGGAAGATTGCTACCAGGTGGGAGTTCTGTCATAGGTGTGATAGTGGATTGGTCTGGTCTTGGGGTATCTAGCCAGACAGTGTTCCACGTCTGTAAGATGTTGAATGGGGAGCGGGAGAGTTTAGCGACAGAAAGGTCGACAAGAGCGCAGTCTCTGTCTGCCGAGCTGGTGTAATTCTTTGACAGTATTATGCAGCATGTGCTTGTTGTCTAACAGAGCCTTGTTTACCAGTGTTTTGTGTGATGTTCTCTCTGAAGCACTGCGGTGCAATGCCTGAAAGCACTGGTAGAAACTCAGATGGAGTAGGGACGAAGGTAGCCAGTAATGGTTCTCATGGTCTCGTTGAGTACTGTTGTCAGCTTTTTTATGTGAGAGCTATTGCACCATGCTGGGGCGGCATATTCAGCAGCGCTGTAGACCAGAGCCAGGGCGGTGGTGCGTAGACTGGATGGACTAGCACCCCATGAAGAACCAGCAAGGATACTAAATGCATAGCTGTAGAAAGGCACATTTAGACACTTTGGCTGGAATTCTGAAAGGGAGACTAACTTTAGACCTGGGTTTAAACCAGGGTTAGTCCTACAAGAGTGGACCTTTTTTCGTTCAAATGATGTGAAAGTTAAATGTAACGGGTGAGAAAATTCCTCATGGATGGGTCGGAACAGCCCATTCAAGAGGAATTTTCTCCCCCTTTACAGCATATTTTTAGACTGTTGAAGGAAAAAAGGTCGATGTAGGACTAACCCTGATTTAAAAAACCCAGTCTAAAGTTAGTCTCCTTTCAGAATACCACCTTGAGCCTTAGCCCATGTTGATTCAAAGTATTTCTAGTTCTGAGAAAATAACCATTTTGGAGTGACCTGTGCGTTGATTGGATTGTAATTGGCAGTGTTTACACTTGCATGCATGCCACTGATTTTGGTATTTTTTTAGGAACCTTTGTTCAAACAATACATTGTCCTCGACCGGATTTGTCCGCTGCCGTCGTGGTTTGTATGATAGGCCTCATACGACCAACAAATGGGGATCCAATGCTATGACCTCAAGTTTCCAATTGAATTTCAACTTTTCAATTGAAGTCAATTTTACATTTTCAGCCTATGCTTAAACTTGACCTAAGATGCCCTTTGACCTTGGTATGTAACTTGACCTTCCTCAGCAAATGAGGGATCCCATGTTACATCTAGGATTCAAGCTTGGTTAAAATCCATTGAGTATGCGGATAATTAAAGCAACTGTTAACGCCTTTTTCAAAACAACAAAGACATCAACAACAGACACAATCAGTGGACAAGTGATCCCAATGTTTCTTTCCTGCCTGAATGCGCGACACAAACTTAAGTGGTCATTTTTTAAAGGGGGAATGTTTTATTCAAAAATACAGTATTTTTTTTTTTAACCCAATTATAAAATGTCTTGATGAAAAGTTTTCTCAGCCTGGTGGGTATTCCGCTTAAGCGACTCAGAGATTTCCCATGTATGAAGGGCGCCCAATTTTCAAAACAATCAACGTTTTTTGCATATCACATAATGCTTGTCCATATACTAATCACTCTGTATATACTAAGCTCAAATCGAGTCCTTCATATAGAAAAATCACAACGTGTTATAAAATTCCAATTCCGGATCCGGAATTTTTCGTTATACACGGCACCTATGGGCACTGTTATGCTGTGCATAAATTTTACTGCATGAAACGAAAAATCCTATCTCTCTAACTTGGAATATGACATTTTAGGTAACTATCCTTAGTTCTAGATGCACCATTTTTTAATTTCTACACACAAAATTATATTTCAAAATCTCTGAGTCGGCCTTTAACTCCAAATCCCGCCAATGTCTTTACAAGCACTTTATTCTATTGCAATCAGGATGTGGTATCAGGTTATTAATCAGCTTCCAGATTTGTTATCAGTCACATTTCTCAAAAAATATGTATAGCGTTAGAAAAATTGGGGCCAGGTGAAGAAAAAAAACCAGAATTGTAGATCGACATCAATTGATTACTAACTATAATATAAACCAAATTTGAGTTCCTGTAAGGACAGATATTCCTCCAATTACTTACCATTCTTCACAGGCACCCCGCGTCACCATTTGGCCAATCTCGTACCGCTTGCCTTCATAGAATCAAGGGCAATTATTGGGCTGTACACATTTATCTATCGCTGCTTCCCAGACCTATTTCAAAATTACATATAGATGTATTAGAATTGAGGAATGGCATAAATTAAACATTAAGTAGTGTTTAAACCATCAGCTTTTATCTGTTATGGTGCCGATTAACAATATTTTTAAATATTTAATAAACATACAGCTTCACTGAATGCTTGCAATCATATATGCTGTCGCGTTGGAATGCGCAAATGCCCCCCCCCCCACACCCCAATATTTGAAAATAGAGGGAACTCTTCCAAAAAATGTGCTAACTTTTGCTTTAATTGAGAATTGAGAAATCCGATACCCACCGCCTCAGTATTTTGACTTAAGACCTATCAGTGATTTGAAAAATATTTTAAATTTTGCAGGAATAGCATCAAAGTGAAGGAAACGCCTGTAGAATTCTCATAAGTTAGCTTTTCCAGCTTAGAATTGACAGAAAAGGAGAAAACGGCAGTGTTCCAAGTAACTATTCTCCATTCAATTACGTGTTGTAGTAAGTGTCCGAACGGACATAATGACTAAATCTCCGATGCGGTCCGTATAGGTGCTTCTGGTCTTATCAATTTGCAGGGTATGTTAGGATGCTACCTGTACCTTGTTACATACATGCAAAAACTGATTTTTTATGATTTTTTTTTTTTTCGATTTTGCTGATTTAGCAAATCACTGATAGTGTCTTTAAAGGTTCCGACACGGCTGAGTAGACTTTCTTAATTTCTTAATTTTCGTAGCTCAACAGTATCTTGATCATATCGTCAACACAGATTTTTAAAGTGAACCTCCGGGAAAGTGTTTAAATTTCAAGGATAAAATACCCAAACCGACAGGGCCTTCTCCCCTTTTTTTCGCGAACGCGTATCAAGATGCCTGCAGTTGGATTTGACCCTGTTTTAATGACGTCAGAGTAACCATTTTTAAACAATTAAAGCCTCACATCGTGACAACAAGCACAGTGCCATGCATAACCATGAACCAACAAACATTGACCAACGATGCATGACTTCATGACACATTGCATGACGAAAACGAAAAAACCGTACGAGCGCACAAGACAAGTAAGGAAGACAAAAAAAGGGGGGGAGACAAAAAAAAGCGATGGAAAAATAGTACCAGACGAAGGAGAGGTATACGAAAATGGGGTAAGAAGGGGAGAAAAGGAAGAGAACGACGGCAGGGCAGGAAAAGAAGCGGGTGACAGAGCTGAGGGAGAGAAAATAAAGAGGATGAAATACAACTGGGCCAATGATGAGATGGGAGAGGAGGGTCGACGCCAACGCGCCGTCTCTATCTCTATTCTCTCTCCTTCTTTTCCCCATTCTTCCCTCCTCTCACCTTTCGCAAATTTACTGTGTGAAACCCCTGGGGCAACGAAGTTCTGGTCTTGGGTTATTTAGTGGACGAACAAACCCATCCAGGTACTTCCTGTCGGTTTTCTTTTGTGTCCTGGAACTTGAATAATCTATTCTGTTCTGATTCCTCCCTTGTCGGTAACGGTAGCCGCATGGTGCAAAAAAAAAAAAAAACAAAAAGCCTTCGACAATATCCAACCAAAAAAAAGCTCATTATTATCGTTATTTTGAAGGGACACCAAAATCAAGAAAAATTATGCCATAGATACAACACGTACGACGCAATACCCGCGGAAGTCCAGGCTGTGTAACTTAATGCAAGAAAACTGACTGGGCCACACGCACGTCATTCCACGCTGACATCATGACGCGTATCGCGTATGTTGTTCCCTGGACGTCATACGCGGATCATCGCTGCCAGCGCGATAATCACTTCGTTTGGAATTTCCTTTGAAGCTTTTCCAAAACGCATGATATGATGCCCAATTTTATCAAATATAAACGGTTCTCAAATTCTGCTTCATGCAGATTTTACATTGATACCAATACAGACTATGAATGAAACCATTTTTGGTGGTTTTATAAGTATGTTTAAAGCATTTCCATGGACCCTTAGGGGCATTGTTTAAGCCTTGAGTTTCCAAGTCTCTATTTTGGTTTGTAACTTTGCAAATCTTTGATTATGAATGTAAAAGTATCCATTTTCTAGAAAGAAATTGACGTGACCCTGAGATGGCACCAGATTAATGTAAAATTTCCCGTATTTTGAGAAAAATACTAAAAAAATACTCAATACTGCTCATGCGATTTCACATTGATACCAATACATACTATGAATGAAACCATTTTTTTGGTGGTTTATTTTTAGAAGTATGTTTAAAGCTGTCCATGGCCTTTAAGGGCAGTGTTAACCTTGAAATTTTTCCAAGTATCTATTTTGGTTTTTAAACTTTGCCAAATATTTTAATTATTGAATGTAAAAGTATACATTTTCGAGAAAGAAAATTGGACGATAACCATGATTATGGCATCAGATTAATGTAAAACTTTCCGTATTTTGAGAACATCACTAAAAAACATGAGTTTGGTTGCCCCAAATTTTCGACAGCATAACAAAACAATTTGAACGTTCATGATGTCTTATGTTATGTTTTAGAAACAAGACAAATTTGTCTATGGACTTATTTTTTTCATTTTTAAAATATTGAGCTTACTTTTCAAAAATAAGGAAAAAATGTCAAAAAAAGTGCTTTTTACCTTTCTTTTCCAAAATTTTGAGTATATATTGGAGAATGTCTTTAGTTAAGATTGAAAAAATGAAAAATTTGAGAAAACCGTCCCTAGAGAGACCGATTGCTATCGTACGAAAGTTAAAAAACCTTATCTTTATACTTCAGTATTTTTTGAGTTACCATTGTCTGAAAATGTTGCCAAATTTGCGAAAATCGAAGAACATTGAGAAATCTGTGTTTTGTAACAAAAAGTGACTTTTCCAGCCATTTTCAAGCTTTCTCTTTCTCAAATACCTTTATCTTTGAACTTCAAAATTGAGTCTGTGTGTAGTGTTCAAAATACACCTTATGCACTATTTGAATCCAACATCTTTTGTCTCCAACTCCAGAAATAGAAGATATTGAAATTTTCATCTGGTCTAAGGCTGTTTTTTGCATTTCAATATTGGTTTTTCGTTTTTTCCAAATGCGTTCGCGCAAAAGTCATTAAAAAAACAGCCCACGCTTCAATTACGCACAAAAATTCATCACCCGCCTGGCCCCGACGCTATGCTGCGCCTTGCGCACTAATACTGCGTGAATGTTCTTAAATTCCCGCCGTTTAAGACCCATGTGGTTTTTGTGACATTAAATGTCAATAGTCTGTTTTAAATCACAAAAAATATAGCTCAGGATGTCTGCAGTGGAAACCTTTGTTGGTAACGATAGAACCCGGTTTGATGTTAAAATGTGCAAAATCAGAAATTTGTGAAAAACAAAAGCACTCGGGTTAACACTGCCTTAATACAATGTGCATTTCCCATGGGGCCCAATTCACTGTTAAAACAAAACTGGATCTAACATTATTACCTTTAGGCCAAAAGAAAATCAGTTTGTTTCCATTATGGTACCCCCCCGACCCCAAACCAAAATGCAAAATTTAAAGAATTTTCCCCAAATGACTCAACGGCACACCAAACCATATTTGTACTGCAAATTATTAGTTTTATAAAACAAAAATATCGATTGCAATCAGTCCATTTTTTTATACAAAATTTTCTATCCCAGAGGCATTTTTCTTTTCTCAGTTCATACAAAGTAAAAACTAATGCGGTTATAATGGCCCAATAATCACAATGAAACAAAGTTTGTTTTTGTTTGTTCTTACCATGCCATCCGGGCAAGAAGCAACTTCCGTGCCTCCCAATTCATTTTGTAGCGACAGGATTCACAGGTATTGTGAGTACCTGCCCTGCGACAACATATGGTACTCTTGACCGGGGGAACAGTGGAATTCTGCAAGAAGTACACCACAATAATACAAATTCATGGCAAGTCCACATACACATGTCAAGGATCAACAATGAATAGAACAAAATATGTGGAAAAGGCGAGGAAAGTGGTACTGAATTGGTTCGTAAATGCTGTAAAAACTAGGCCTACAGGGGTGGTATTTACAGGGGGACTGTTTCACACAATCAGCAACTTCATCACCCTTATCAAAT
>JAMKCH010048476.1:0-11335 GCA_023653785.1 Ophioderma brevispina
TCTTATCACACAGATCTGGCATACTGCAAGAGAAAATGGATAGAATTAAATCCCATTTCAAAATTTTTTCCTCTTTACTATGCAAAGAATGCCGACCCTAATTTTGATTTTTTTTTTTTTTTCATTTTAACTTTCGACATGTTAAAAAAAGATGTTTTAAACAGTTTCTTATCAGTTAGTTGGGTTTCATACTGTACAAAGACATTATTTGTGAGTAAGAATCACTATGAATTTTTAGTTTTGGATTAACCTAACCCCGGACCGGGTCGGTGCCTGCCGACGGCCCAATGCAACGAAAGGCAATTATTCTATTTTAACGGCCCAGATGCAACGAGAGGCAAAGTTTGCGTTTCATTCATCTCTGCCCGTTTTTCCCGGCACAGGATAAGTAGCTTAAAGTCAATACGGACCCAGATGCACGAAAACTCGCTTCAGGTTTCCGAAGACGGCCCAAATGGCAACGAAACCATCGCTTCCATTTTTCCCTAAGACGGCCCAATGAACGAAAAACAAAATCGCCAGTTACCGGAAAGACGTCCCAATGCAACGAGAAACATCGCCTGCGAATGCAATAAAAACAGGGTAAATAAATAATAAATAAGATCGTACTGCACTGATCTGCATGAAATTTGTACTTATAGTTCGCATCTTGAAAAATTTTTCGTGCGTGGCGCTATTACCTACATCATAGTCGTGCGTGGCTCTATTATGCTACGTCATCTTCCGGTTTACGTCATGAATACTTTATGCATAATTAAAAAAATAGCTATCGAAAAGGGTGGCGCTATCCACAACACGAAATGCAGATTGTCTATGGGCATTGTACACAGTGTTCCACCCTCCTGATGAAAAGCATTGCTCTTCTGCGGGCAAACCGTCCGCAATGCAGTGAAAAGCATCGGCATCATTTCCAAATCAATAACGGCCCAGATGCAACGAAAAACATCGCGTCATTTCTCCCGGAAGACGCCCAGATGCACGAAAAACATCGCGTCTTTTCCGGGAAGGACGGCCCGGTGCAACGAGACATCGCGTCATTCCGGTAAGACGGCCAGATGCAATATGCGCAATGCTAGTCATTTGGGCGACAAAAATAGTTGTTGACGGCCCACATGCAATGACGAAAAGCAATGTTCCGACCGGTACCACGTTTTCGTTGGCTCTCATTGCCTCTCGGCCGTGTTAGGGTGTAATATTTAAATTACAAAAACAAACATGTTTTCAATACAGTTTTGCTATTGACATTAAAAAAAAGAAAGATTTTTTTTAAAAAACAAGTTTTTGCCGACCGACCGACCCCCACAACTCTAAAAGTCAGGACAACAAATCAATTTTTTTTGGCCTAATCCAGAAACACAAAGGGAGCTTGCACAAACATGGCTACACATACCAGATAAGCCTGCAATGTTAATTGTAACACCTTCTTATACACAATTTTAGAATATAACAAAGACAAAATTTTACCTTCATTTTCATTTCCCTGTGTCAGCATCTCTTGCATTAGTTTTACAGAATCTGTCCTTAGTTACACATCGTTTGCCATCATAACCCTCACCAGCATCCTGTAATATTAAAAGAAATGATTAGGTGTATAAATAAAGAGAGGATGTTGGGGCGTATCCCTTGTCATGGGGGACCCCAATTGGTTTTCTAGCCCCCTCCCCCAGGTTTCCCCTGGCAGATGTCATATAAAACTATAGAGGGAGCTTTTCATGGAGTATCAAGCTGATACACCTTTATAGCACTAAGATTGCCTTCACTTGGTTCGTGGAGAAAAATCACGAAAATTGATTCTAAAAACTAAAACTACAATCTTAGAACTTCTAAGACAATGGGTGTAGGTTTGATTCATGAACTATCCTGTAATTGAACACCAGTTTTATGGGAACGACCCTCCAGTAAAGCACAAATACCATTTTGTAGAGAAAATTACAACCTTTCCATGTAGTAAGGAATAGTAGGTCAGTTGAGGTCAGATACAAACGTTGTACATGTACATACATGTTGTTCTGTCACAATGCACACACAGGATTTTGGAGAGGCATTGTGGCATAAGTTTTCTCTGTAACTCAGCTTCATAATTGGGGGGCTAGTATTTGATTGACCGCTCATTTTAAAGGAAAAAGTGGAAAACTTGAAATTTTAGTATAAAAAATTTAAAAAAAGTAAAATTTTGAACATTTTTAAAATGGTTATTAAAATCTCAAATTGTTGATGCTCCCAAAAAGGCCACTTTTGCCCCATAAATTTCACTTTCCCCACCAAATTTTACTTCTCCCCATCCCCCAGGTTATTCCCCCGGGGAAAAGAAGTATGATGCCCACTGATGGCCCCATCACAGGAAAACAGCAGTATGGTCAATTGGTGACTTTTATGGATGAAATGACAGGCAGTCATAAAGACAATGCATATTACTTATGCCAGATCATATGCTAGACCAAATCAAAGTTTTTTTTAAGACTGTTTTAGTAACCACTATTGTACGCAGGTTCTGAATGAGGATGCTATGGAAAGCCAGTAAACATTGATTTTCTGTTTATAGGAAGGGCCCAACCAAATACCACACTTTTAATTGCAAAAATTCATTTGAATATACCATGTCATTGTAGCTGTGAGCGGTAATTGTGTGCATTAAGCCAATAAAGTACTAGTTGACACACACATATTTCCAAGTCGTTATTACACGCTAACAAAGTATATTTTAACCTGTAGATCATAATGGGAAAGAGTCAGTCAAAATATTTCAAGATGACGATAAGAAAAATATGAGGGTTTCTAATGATACCCAAAACATGGGTATGGAGTAGAGGCCGAGGATTGGATAGTACGTTTTAAGTCGCCGTTTGAATATTTGTGTTTGATTGAAAATTGATTTTTGTCATTTTACTTAGTTTGCGCTTTAAGAGCAGAAATATGCCCATTTTGCCGGTTGACAATATTAATAACAGTGGTCAAGAGTTTACACATTTCACCTTTTTAGAGAAAATCAAAATATTGGCACCATTCAATCAAGATGAACAAGATGAAAAAGTTATAGACATGTAATTATATAGGGTATCCCCTTTAAAGTAGTTAAAAAATCCTACCATGAAAGCTCCCTTGATGCTCTGTAGGTCTTTGATGTTTAATCTACTCTCCAGCTTTAAACCAAATGTGACCGGCCCTGGTGTTGACATGTTGATCTCTATTGGCAGAGTTAACAGAGCCCTGTTACTGAAAAGATTCCAAAGATGCAATCAATTCAGATACCACACCACTGAATAGATCTGGTTGGCATTTCTGGCCGAAAAGTGTTTTGGAAAAAAAAAAAAGTAAAAAAGTGACAGGTTTAAGTTAAAATTGAAAAATAGTAGAAACTGGAACTCCCTGGGCCATATTTTGTGTTAGAAATTATTTTAAAAATACAAATCAGCACAATATCAAGACAAAAATAAGTGGTGAGCTTACGACTGAGGAATTACGTACAATTTTACACCCACCCCATTGGAATATTTTGACTAGAAGTCACAGTTCAGAGGGGATCAGAACTCATCGTTGCATGTCTTCATGCTTCAGTCGCTCGAAAAATCTGTGGTCAAATATGGATTCTTTTTTGCGAATGGGATGCAGAGGTCTAGCAGTCCAGGTAATGCATAATTTAAGTGACTGATTAGCTTCGTTAATGAGAAATTTACGTTTAATTAGAGTCATTTTGTACATAAACCAAAGGCAATTTATTTGGTGGTGTGTGCAACCTTCAAAATAAAGTGCTTTAATACAAGAGCACAGACATGCACTAATCACCACTCATACACTTACACACAGTAGTCTACATTGGCAACTTGACACACTCCGGCCATCATGCGTTAAAGGGACATTTTGTGATCAAAAACCTCATCCCCCAACAAAAGTTGCGATTTTTATATCACCTGAACTATTAGCCTGAATAGTAATCCATGTGTACCTAATCTTATGTGCAAATTCGGTCATATCTGCAAAGTATAACATGCCAGTAAAGTATTGTCCCACAATATTCCATACATTGTACTAAAATTTTGTAGTACTTTTTTGTTTTCATCCATGAGATGAAAGTTGGAGTAAATTGACAAAGTGCTCACAAAATGATGGCATATTGTTAGAGCTATCATGTACATATATCAAGAAATTTGACTTTATAACTTTTTTTTTCAAATAAACTTCTAAAATCAAAATTTGCAAACAAAAACTTGTTTTAAAATAATAAATTAAAACTTATAATCATACTCACCTACATGTAACTGAAGTCAAGAGTTGCTATACTTTGGGCAATCTTAAAATGGTCCAAACAGGAGAAAAAAGCTGAATGTAACCTGCAAAGCCATTGAGTCAGCTCTGTTCAGCCGGCTTCCCACGTCCAATTCAATTAGTAATTACATGCTTGTGGTGGCATCAATTACAATTGATGAAATGAAAGGTACAGCTGTAAAAAGAACAATTCAGTTGGAATGTTTAATCAATTATGCCTTTAAAGAGGTTGGTGAGTCACTGCTGGAGTAATTTGCCACAAATATTTTTCAGGCCGAATACAAAATGGCCGGTGCTTCTGTTCAATAGTCCGTGCTGGGCGGTGAATTTTGTCAGGTGCCGATTTCTCACAGGGATGCTGGTCAACCTTTGTAATTTCCATGTTTGGCAGGCTGACAGTATCAAGATCTGAGAAAACCTAATATTTAAGGTACCAGTCGCATGATAGCGAAGAATTGAGAGTTTCTTGATGGCGTGTTTGTACATGAACGTATAGACAGTTTAATTAGAGGTGTGAAAACTTCAGTGTCACATGTATACATGTACATGTTGATGATGTTGTGATGCATGTACTGCATGCCTAGTAGTAGCTACATATTTTGACATAGCTATTGACCCCATTCAAATTTGTCTCAACACAATTTTGACAACTCTACTACCGATGGCCAATTCCATCAAATTGAAATTTTACAATTGCTACAAAAATGGAAAATGTTTCATGTAACCCTAACAACTTCTCATCTGAGAGTTGTGGCAACGTAGGGGCAGGACACAATTTAATGCTGCTTGATTTGGGCATTTGGGATTTCCAAACGGTAATTTATGGAATTCTTACGCGCATTTTATGGCAGCCTCGGTCCCAGCGACATTACAAAATCACCTCTTAAACCTTTAATATCAATCATGATAATTTTCAAAAAAATTGACTTCAAAAAATCATCAGGATAGTGGAGTCGTAACCCGCTGCAAGTATTTGTGTGTACTCTTGCATGCAAAATATTAAAACAACACTGTGAATTGGACCTCACATTCCATTCATAGTTCTGCCAATATGATTTGGGGTGAGAAATCCTCCTTCTTGGCATCTTCCTTTGTCTCATGTCAATAACACATGTGAATTTCTGAAAATGTGCACAATTTCAATTTTCACTTGATTTTCATGATATTGAGCATTCAACAAAATGTTCTTAAGATGCATTTGGATTATGTGGTATATCATGTCATTCTAGGTATTAAAGTTGGCTCGTATTTAGGAAGACTGAGGCATGTAAACAATTGACATTGGTGTCCACATTGCAATGGAGAGTCGATGTACAGAGGTTTTCATACACATTCTATTCACAGTGTGTTACATTATTTAATTAACATATTTTTAGACAGCGACAAAGCAATTACAAATGGCAGAGCTTATCAGCGCCTCCTGTTGCTACATCCCTGGCGGACACACACAATGGGTACAGGTGAGAGCTTTAATAGTTCGTTGCCCATATTCAAATGAACATGAGGAGAGTGGCAATTCTGATTTAATCAATAGCTCCTCAACAATTAAATCAGAAGGGAAAGTAGTACATAGAATAAATCCAGCAAGTAGGCCCACTGAGATTTGAACGGGGCCATTGGGGTCCAAAGAGGCAAGTTCTCTACCGACTAGACCACGCCACCTTCCTCTGTGTCAGTGGCATAGCCAGAGGGGTGGCATGTGCCCCCCCCCCACCATGATGTTCCTTCGGTACATAAACACCGCCCTTGGTACTATTTCTAAAAGCTGTTGTTTTGAGGGTGGTGCATGAATATGGAGATTGTGTCATCCAGGACCGTAGCCAGGGGGTGCGATGCACCCCCCCCCCCCCCAAAAAAAATGACAAAGGTCGCTTTTATCCATCATGTTGAAGGTCTGCTTTTGTCTGTAGAAGTTTGCCGCTTATGTAAACAGATGTTGTTGTAAGGTTGTGGTGATGATATAGACTAACCAGTGGTTCAAAAACAACTGGCCATACTAGTTAACCCGAACCCGGACCGGGTCGTTTTGCCGGACCAACGGCACAAATGCAACGAGGTGCAATCTAATTTTATTTTAAAGGCCCAGATGCAAAACGAGGAAAACAAATTTTGCGTTTTAATGCATCTCGGCCGTTTTTTCCCGGATAGGAATAAGTAGCGTAAAGTCGTTCACGGCCCAGACCAATGCAACGAAGAAAATCGCGTAATTTTCCCGGAAGGACGGCCCAGATGCAACGAGGAACATCGCATCATTTTCCGGAAGAAGGCACGATGCAACGGGACATCGCGCCAATTTCCGGAAAAACGTTCCAGATGCAACGAGAACATGCGGTGCGAATGCAATGAGAACAGGGATCCTAGATAAATAAATAAAATAAATAATTGATGCGTACTTACACGGATCTGCATTGAAATCTGTGCTTATAGTGGGGTGTCGCCAGTCGTGCATGGCGCATTACGCTAGGTAAGTCGTGCGTGGCGCTATTACGTAAGTTTCATGCTACGGTTTACGTCATGAATGGTTTATGCATAATTAAAGTGCTTATCGAAAATGGTGGCGCTATCCCCATCGTTATCGAAATTGTCTATGGGCATTTGCTACCGTGTCAACGCCCCCTGATGGAAAAGCATTGAGCCCTTATGCGGCCACCGTCCGAAATGCAGTGAAAAAGCATCAACAGCCATTTTCCCGAGGAATGACGTCACAGGTGCAACGAGGAACATCGCGTCATTTTCGGGAAGACGGCTCGGAAGACGGCCCATATGCCGAGAACATCGCGTCATTTTTCGGTAAGACGCCCAATGCTATGAGTTGCAAGAAGTCATTTGCGCGACAAAAAATAGTTTTTGACGGCCGAGATGCACCGAAACATTTTTCCGAGCCCCCCGTTTTATTTTTTTTTGTTTATTATAGCCCGGTACCACGTTTTTCGTTGCACCGCATTGCGTCTGTGTGCCGCGTGGGTTATTGTACGTTTTGCCACCATAAAAATTTTGGTTCTCAAGTTGAGAACGTTATACCGGGACGGTGTCTTTGCATTCCAAACCAGGGTCTCGGATCGGCGCCTTTATTTGCATGAGTATCATGCTATGATTCCAAGGATAGTGCGTGCGATGGCTGCGCAATAACAGATTAGCTCGGATTATTCTTTCTGCAGATTCAGAAACACCAATTAATGACATGAGGGGCGCCTTGAAATGGACAAACTAAATGAAAGGTGGTTTAACCAATGTTAATGTAATAATATTTAAATGTTTAAAGGTATTGCCCTAGTGACTTTCCTCTCAGTGTCTTTATGAATGAAAGTTTTGTTTGACTAGGAGTCAAACAAACTTTGCTCTATCTGAACCAACTGAACAAACATTACACAGGAAAAGGACTTTACATTCCGTGTACAAAATTTGGAATTACCTTCCTGCAGATGTTAGATGTAATTTTAACAACAATGAGTATTGGCCATCAAAAAATCTTGTTTTGTAAAATAACCGTCTGTATTTATTACATGTATGTTTATATTTCTCTTGTTAATATTATGTGCATTCATCTTTCAGTTGTATTTTATCTTGTATAACTGAGGGCTCCTTGGAAACCAGTGCATTAGCATTTGAAGGGGCTACCCTGCCTAAAGAAAGATTAAATAAATAAAAAGTATAAAAACATAAAGGCGCCGTGTCACTTGACGTCACCTTCATGAGGCTTCAACTTAGATGACACAAACTACAGAATACACCCATCGAATGTGTGTCCTTCAGTTTTGACTCAGCACTAGTCTATGTCACAGCCTGGGAAACTGATTTACTATTCCACCTGATCATGTTGTGTGGGAGTATTAGCGCTATCGCTCGAAACCTCTCTCGCGCTGACGCGCTCGTGCCGCTTGCTTCGCTCGCGGTGGCTCCTCTTTCGCGGACACTAAACCGAGTCTTTGACAAGACTAGCTCAGCAAAAACCCTAAGACACACAAGGACAGACATAGGATTGCACAGCAGAATGTTTTGTTGACATCATTTTGTTCTCTTCCTTCCCTCTTTCTTTTCTCTTTCCTTCTCTCTCTTCCTGTTTCTTTCTTTCTTTTGAGGATGCATGGGGGTGTTCCACCCCCCCACACCCCCATGGCGACAGGCCTGACTGGTAGGCCTAGTAGCAGCTAAAACATATAACAAGGGCTTCCTTAAGGTCATGGCCCATCGCCTAAATAGCCTCGTCCCCAGGGACCCGAAATTTTATCGGAAGTGGTCAAAATTTTGGTCTCAGAAGGAAAGCTTACAGTTTTATCATTTACCCTGTGAATCTAGGGCTAAAGGATGTTTGGTTTGGATTGTTATGAGCGAAAGGGTGACCCTTTTTGGTAGACCAATATTATTTTTACACAGTACGCTATGGGGATTGCAAAATCATGTTTTAGCTCTCAATCAAAACGGTGTGAAATATCGGCGCGAAATTTACAGATGGGGGTATTTTGGATGAAGACCATTTATCAATATAGAATGTAATTCGGGCCATCCTCCTTTAACACAGTAGGCATAATATGCAAGTGCTGGGGCTGATGTCAGCCAAAGTTGGTCAGAAGAACACTGACACAAGCCTCTTGTGGTTGTTAACAGTTTTCGGGTTTCGTGGTCATCTAGGCCGATTAAAGCAATATTAGCACATTTTTTGAAGAGCGCCCCCAATTTTTCAAGAATTTGGAGTTTTACACGATTGCATTGGTAACTGGCTAGTATAGATGTGAATGGTTAAGCTCTGAAATGTCTGGGGTAACAAACGAAGAATTTTGACTAGGAATAATTATTATCTGGGATCCCCGATAATAACGCTGCGGGAAACGGCCTTCCAATTGGGAAATAGCCCGAAATAGGCCATGTACAGTCTACGCCTCATCCATTAGTTTTTTAATAGTTCATGCAAGCCAAGGTAAGAGGTGATTTTCTCGAGGTGGCACTATTTCATCATGAAGGACATAAACGTAGCATTTCCAGCTCTGCCGTTAAGTCCAATATGGATCCCAATTCTAATTACCAAAATCGCTGATTTTGTGATAAATACGCATTTTTAGCATTCGCGCTTCCAGTATTTAGTTTCCTAGACAATTACAAACGAACTGTGCAAAAAATATCAAATTTCTGAAAATTGGGGGAGCTCTTCAAAAAAAATTTGCTAATATTGCTTTTAAAAGGGGCATTCTATGAAAATGAATAATTTCTTCTTTAGCTGCAAATCTTAGCTTTAAATTACCAGATCATTCTTGAGATTCAGGTACATGGTAGAAGATGACATTTGGAGTGTTCCTAGATTGGGCCCACAGATACTGTTAAAGGGGTATTCTCTGAAAATGTAATAAATGCCCTGGGCTTGATGGCATTGGCTTTACTAATATAACTCAGAACAAATCCTTGATGTAACTCCCCAAGTTATTGCCAGGAGTTATTGCAACTCACCTCCAGTCATATAGTCTCTTGGCCTTTTGTAACCCTCTTATTCTAATTGGCATTAATTAATTCATCTTGTGAAACCATGACTCCTACCATACTAATAATATTTCCAATGTGTTTCTGTGTACCTTTGGGAAAAGGGCACACTACAGGTTGCCTCATGTTTAAGCTCACGAATCCCACAGTAGGTGCACTGGAGAAAAGCTAGTAGGACATGTTTATAATGGGATAACACAAACAAATTATCTTTTATTTCAGGCCAATTGGCCAATAGGCCAATGGTCCAGGCCATGTTTTGTACATGCCCATATGATATGCATTGGAAGTGAAAATTTGTACCGCGTGTTTTGAACCTGAAAAAAATAATGAATAATGAAAAGTAACCGCCCCCAATATTTTTAACCTGCAACAGGAAACTAAAAATCCATTGTGAAGGGCCTAATAGCCTTAAATCCGATTGATTCGATCAAAGACTTGCACCTATTGCTATAGAACATTACATGCACCTGTCATTAAATCCCAGAACTATTCCAATTACCCAGTTGTCAACTGGCATTTACACAAAGTCATTGCACTTTGGTCGTGACCAGTACAGCGAAACGTACTCTTCTGTATCACTTACAGACAACTTTGACCCCAAATTTTCAAAGCATGTTGGCTCTTTTGACACTGTCTGGCACAAACAGGTATGGTTGAGTTGTATTCAAAATGCATTTCTAATCATTCATCATATCGTAATTCACAGGAACTAACCGGATATGTTCAAATTAGGCTAAAATAACAACATCCTTTATTGACCTCAAAACATTAAATCAAGGGCTAATTTTGCTGTTTTCTTTCGTTAAAAGTCACAGTTTTTCTGAATTATTTTGCCAACTAATAAAATAAATAATTATCGATCCATGGATCAGAACGTGGAGTTCATTACCAGCAGAGAAATTTTAGCTGGAATATTAAAGGGATTAGCAGCGCGATAACACGAGAGAATTGATAAAATGTGGAAATGCATTTTTTTAACTTATAAATCAGGGATAAGTGTGAACAATTCCATATCACTGCTTTAATGTTGAAATAAACCACCAAATAGTGAAAAAATGAAGTATTTGAGGATATTTGTCATACCGTCTCCCGCAAATAGACATACAGCGACGGCTTCTCAAAATCTGCACTAACAGCTGATTGCAGGTTACACCAGTATACCATAGATCAATAATGTTTGTGTTTGAGGTCAAACTGTATTGATCGTGGTGCACAATATCACGCTGAAAATCTGAGACATACAGCGGGAAAGGCCTTTTGATCTCAAGTCGGAATTTTGATACGCACGTACAGAAATTACAGAATCAGATAAAACGTACTGCCTTGTTTTTAATACACAGATTTCAAGCCAACCACTTGCAGGTTATGTTCGAATATCCATGCCAGTAACAAAAATATAAAAATATGAATTTTGATGATTTTTTCGATGTTTCGGATTAGCAAATCGCTGCTAATCCCTTTAATATTTACTGTTTTAGTATAGCAGTTACTTCCTGTTCTGAAACTTTCCTGACTGGCCAAGTTGAGTCGGATGAACAGATTACTTTAAAGGTGCAATCGAGCGGCCCTTAAGTTACCCCAACAATGTCAATGAGCTGGT
>JAMKCH010048477.1:0-11426 GCA_023653785.1 Ophioderma brevispina
GCCTCTTTCAATAAAAACAGCTTATATAAACATTAACTATATTGTGTCCCTTCAAAACAATAACCAATTCCTTCATAGTCAATTCGTACGTACTTGTTAAAACGACGAACACACACCCAGCTTATATTCACAACAGGACGCGCACACCTCCCTACTTCACTATACCAAACACAGACAGCAAAGATAAAGGCTGTTGGGCCGCACTTTAAATTGAGGGCTAAACAAAGTTGTAGTACGAGGGGTGGGTACGGGAAGGTGAATGTGTGAAAACTGAGGGCGCCTAAACCATCAGATGCGAAGGGTAATTAGAGAGGAATTAGGCCCCACTGCTTTAAGTTTTATGACTGATTAGAATTAACCCATTAATCAGAAGGCCCGCTACTCAAAATATCCGACGTTTGTCAGAGACAAACATTCTAACTTGCCGGGTCTTCTGAATACCGGGCCGTTTTTTTAAACACATAAACCAGGCCCACTAATCAGAATTCTGAATAGCGGGCCTTGTGAGAACGGGTTTCTGAGTGACCAAAAGGCCATTAATCAGAAAACCGCAGTTCAGAATAAACATTCTGAGTAGCGGGTCTTGTAAATAAAATACAACAAAAAGCCCACTATTCAGAAATCCCTTTATTCAGAAGCCCCACCTATTCAGGAATTTCTGAATAGCGCGGCCGTCTGAGTAGTTTGGGGTTTTCTGAATAGCGGGTGTCTGAGTATAGTCTTCTTGGAATAGCGACCTGCACCGCGGTCATGAATGCTTGACTGCTAGGGTATCGTATTGACCATCTCCCCTCATCAAAATATGGGGGAGATATATCCCCATCCCCCCGGGATTCACGCCTATGGGGGGTGATTGCCACACCCTATCCATCACTTTGGGATCACCCTTGTCCCTTTCCTATACCCCGGTAGTGTTTTAAGGTGGGGGTGGGGCAATTGAAACGGAGAATAGAATGTCAATACATTAACTCATTTGACACCGGGTTTTGGTTGGGGCGAAAAACGAAAAAGATAGAAGGGGCGGTGGGAAACTAAAACAACCCCCTCGGAAGACGAGGGTTAATTAATTGTAATTTTAAAAAAAGAAAAAACCTAAAAAATTAAAAAAAAATCACATTCATATTCAGATGAAAATGACTTTGGAATCAGTTTCAACAGGATATCGGCTATCAAACAGCCACTGCGGTGGTAAACAAATTCCACATAACCGGAAAGTTAAATATTACAATTTTGTGGGGTTTCCATGTACAATTACCCGTGTTGGGCGCGCTTGGGCACAGTTCAGAAGTTATACAATGTTACAAGGTACATTGAACTTTTCATAACACCGTACGTTTCTCAGAGCGGAGAAGTGATCGGAACATTTCATATAGTTTTCACCAGATTTTTAACAGCAATTACGGGTCACAAAATCACCCAAATGGCAAGCGTATTTTATTCGTCGTAGCTGCACAAAGGAATGACGGATTGTGATGGGTTTTCGGTATTTTCGTAACAAATTTCCTCTATTTGTGACAAACAACTTGCAAAAAAAGATGGAAATTGAATGAACTGTGCCTTTTCCAAAAAACCCTACATTCAGGGTCACAAAATCTGGTCAAATTACAATGGTTTTTGTGGGGACAGCTTCTAGTAGTCACTGAATCGACCGACGCGGCAAAGAGGTAAAGATCACAAACGGTCTCGGTATATTCACATGAATACACATCGAGTGCATAGCTTTTGTCGAGATGATTGGGTAATCGAATTAGGTAATTGGTGGTTTTCGCGTTGGTTGTCCTTTCTCTATTATGTCCATGAGTTAGCCGTTAATTACCCCGTATTTACCCTAATTGTGCTATTATATTAACGAAAACCATACTACTGAGGTCTGTTTGTGAAGTGTGAACTCATCAAACTATATGGACACGTAAAAAATTTCGAATCAGGTGCCGCAGACGATTCCAAGTTATATATTAAAGTTAGTGTCGTTGTGTATACAAAGTTTCAAGACTTTCGCCTTGGTACACCACAAGTCAAGATGGAGCTAAAAAAAAAAACAACGGAAAGATGGGAATGCGCATTACGGACTTTAAATTTACTGTGCAAACGCTGTTTTTTTCAGTTTCCGGTGACGATGAATAAACTTATTAGTAACAACGGAAGATCAAATGCGTAACAATGTTCATCTGAATTCCTTGATCTAAATGTATATGTAACTCTAGTATTTCGTCTAAGGGATCGGCCTTTTCCTTGTATCGGGCATACTTGGCATTCCAGCCTTCTCCTCCATAATATTTCTTCTTTCTTGATGTTATTGGTTGCGTTGTAACAAACATATTATGAAATAAATGACTGAACTGAACTGAACAGGCAATTAACCTCAAAGTGCCAACGTTCATGGTTCGTTCTGGGTCCCCAGCCATTGTGATCGAACGCTTTATGAAGAGGACTAAACCTCGTCTTACCAAGTTTTGTGGGGCGGGGGTGGTTACCACCCACTACCGAACTTCGCACCGGTGCGCTAAAAACGCTAAAAAAATTGTTTACAAAAGCTTCTAGGTAATCGTTCTCTCAATCCTTTCCGGTCATTTAGCAAAAAAAATGTGAAGGGAGCACCTTCACCGGGGTTAGGGTATGACGACAAAGTCGAAGGGTAAGGGGGGGGGGGGGGTGGTTGCCACCCACGGATATTTATGGGGATTTTTTGAAAATAGTATGCACAGCAGTATGGCTCTAAAACTCTTGTTTATGTACACAAACTAGGTCAATTGATCAATTTGAGCTGAAAACCGCATGGAATGAAAATCGATTTTATTCCTAAGTTTTTTTTTTAGCGCAAAACTGATTCGCCTGTTTTCTTATGGAAAATGCCAATTTTCCGACTCGCGGGACTTGATGACGTCATTGTGACGCTATTAATAGGTATGATTGGTACTTATTTTGGTCTCAATGGAAAGAGGAGGACCATAGCTACCCACTGGTATCAAATCATAAGCTCGGGTGCTATATAAAAAAATTTCGAGGGGGGTGGTAACCACCCCCCCCCCCCTTGGTTAAACCGTGTTACAAAAAAAGGCTGTGGTAAGACGAGGGTTAAGGGGGTCTCGGTTTTCAAATTGAAAACAAATTGAGTCTAGGTAGCGAACTTAGACTATTTTTTACGAGTCACCTTGACCAAGGCCAAAAACCACCTCAAAACTTACGGATTCAAACTTCCTGAATAACTAGACAAAAAACTGTGAACTTGATTACAATTTTTAAAACAAATATTTATTTTGATTGTGTGTCTAAATCAATCTCATCAAAACATCGTTAGGTATCAAATAATCAAAGATTAATCTATAAATAACGTTTTACTAATGAACTACTAAATTACACTGGGGTTGTGTGCCGCGAAGCGGGCTGCAGCGAGATTACAATTAAGAGGCCGAACTTGCAAAGAGTCATGGCGAATATTCTAGCGCCCCCAAAACTCCAATTTCCAAGAGTGGGATGTGTCCACGGACGACTTGTCCTTACTGAAGAAAACAGCTCCTAATGATCCCGAAGCTCGGAGGGCGACTAAAATTACAGGTCCACAAGTGCGGTAGCTGTTTATCCTTGTATAACCCAGCGGCCACGGAATCCCAAAACGAACCCCGGCTACACATCGAGACGCGAAACTGCTGGAGCTGAGAATACTATGACAATGTCACTAGATGGGAGAGTAGTACTAGACTGTGATTACTGTCACAGTCAACTTGGAAACTCTGCTAATAACTTGGAGCAGATGGTAAGAAACTCTCTTATTAACTTGGAGTAAGATGTTTGTGATTACTCTGCTAATCTTCTCCCACCATGGACTTTTATATATCCTCTCAAAACAATTCTAGAAGGATCAAGTCCTCTCTATATGAGTCATGTGCTAAATTAGTCCATTACATCATATAATTCTGGATTTTCAGCTCCAAGCTCCAATGTTCCCATATTAGAAGGTTCATAGCATCCCCCACACACAGCACTGTGCCTGTAGATACAGTAGGCGCCCCCATCTGATCAGAAAGTTCAGTGGAACAAATGTTAATGAAAACACTAAGGTCAAGGTACATTCCAGAAGTTTCCCCGCTTTTTGAGCTCTGCTGAAGATCTTCTGGTTCATTCTATTGATTTACACACACCAGTTTTATGCACACAAACCAGGGATATTTTGTATTACATATTTAGACCTATTTATAATATGTTATGTGCTTAAGTTATTACTCAAAGTGAAAAAATCTGAAATTCTGGGGTCTGTAACATTTATGGATAGAAAGCATTTTTGTATATGTGAAGTGATAAAAAATCCGATTTATCCCTTATGACGTCATTCGGACGTATAAGTTAAGAAAAAGGATGAAATTTAATCGATATAGGGTGGAAAAATCTGAAATTTGAATTTTTAATTTCTGACTCAAAAACCTTTTTAGCACTGGAAAAACGCTATTTTATTATTGTATATAAAATTAGTCATTTACCATCATGCAGAGCCCAAACACAATGTGTTGAAGAATTGAATTTCCCTTATCTACACTGTTGTGTCTATGGAAGTTTGACAGGTTTACAGAAATGCGAACTTTATGACGTCATTGTGACATAGTTCTAGGTATTGTTGGTATCATCAATGAGAGAAGGAGATCATTGGTCCTAAACTAAACGTACCAAAATTAAGTGTCTCTGGTATTCCTGCGAAAGCACTGGTGTGTTGGTAGTCTCTCCCATTCCCATCACTTTGGGAAACATGTTCGTACCCATAACCAGAGGTGGATTGTTTGTTTTTGATTTGCAAAAAAAGAGAGTAAAAATGTCAATTTGCCTATTAAATTTAGCACCAGAAAAGGGGCTTTAGTAATTACTGATGTTGAAATAACACCTCTGCGACCAAGTGCATCGAAAAAGGACATAAGGCGAAACGTCAATGAATTAGTGCAAGTGGTTTTTTAAAAACAAAAAAAAAAAAAGTTTCTGATTTGTGATTTGATTCGCCTTGAACCTTTTCAGTCGTCTTTTAAGCCGAATCTTAATGACGTGCGAAAGTGGTAAAATAAAATATGGTAATAGTGAGAAATTTTTTAAATCGGATAATACATTTACATATTTGGCACAAAACGTGTTGGGCACTTCCTCAATTAAGCCACGATCAGCTTTTTTATACAAAATTTAAAATGCTCATTGACCATTTATCTCAAATTAAATATCTGGAACTGGTGTGTTTGCAGGTGTGAAACCAGTGCTTTGCATTGAAAGGGCCCGCCTCGTTTAGAGAAATGATTAAATAAACATACAATGGGCGTACCCAGCCTTGTAGAATTAGGTGCTTGTTGATTAGAGTGAATTCTCAACATGGTTAAATGTCTTTTATTTATTAATTATTGTGGGGGTAAATTCATCAGAAATAGGACTCAATTATTTAACAACCCACTACTGACCCCGTGCTCCGTCTAGGCAACTTCACAGAGGATTTTAGCGATAAAGATTGGTCTGTTGTGACTTGCAGCCAGCGCAATTTTGTGGGCAGACCATGATATCGGGGTTACTTTCATTGAAAAAAAAAGAAGAAACAAGCATAGAGGCGAGACATTGTGTCTAGATATCTAGGACAGATTTTCAACCTGTTGTGAGATGGGGAACATCCTGTTTATTCTGTAAATATGTAAAAAAAATATCACTAAAGAAAAAAGAATTGTTATACCCTTCCAATTTCTTGTTGATTTTTTTTTACTTCCAGGAGCCTTTTTCTATTCAGCAAATTTACCAACAAAAAATGACTCAATTGATTGATTGGATAATGAAGCAGGGAAAGGAGAAAGAAGAAACAAGAAAAATGGCTATCTTACATCAGAAGAATTTTGCACATCTTATCAAAGTAGTCTCCCAATACGTTTTGTACAAGATGCAGGATGTAGTTTGTTTTCGTCTACTGGCCAAATAATTGCAATACGCTACAAACAAGAGAGAGGACGGGAATGTTTCTGAACGGAGTATTTACAACTTTTGAATTTTGATTAAATCAGAAACAAATTCACAACCCCCTCTCCCCTAAAGCTGTAAAGCAGGTAGAAGTGTTATAGAAAATGATCGTTGTGCACCTCAAAGATACTACAAAATACTAGGTGATCGTTTAAACGCAGGATCGGGGAGGATTGTTATGGACTAGAATAATGTTTGTCGCTAAGATTTGTTAAATCAGCATTCTGGGCAATTTTCCTTTTGGCGTCTGGGAACACTTCTTTTACTCCATTCGTTTAAGCCAACATTGTCTCTGTCTACGCCCTCTGCGCGGTATCAATCATTTGTTATTAGTTCAAATGTCTCTGTAGCATATGCCATCATCATATGACTGCTTAACCTTGGAACAGTGTTATGCATTGTTATAAATACGAGCGTGAAACTTCAAAATACCTATTCGTAACCCGTAATAAAATCCAATATGACTTTCAATAGCAGAAATTTATGAAAGCTATAGAGAGCAGTTAAAGTACATGTTATCATGCTAGAAAATCGCCTTGCATTGCAGCGTCTCTTCTTATCGTATCCACAAGTCATTGGTAATGGCTTGTATTGGTTTCCGTGAATTTAGATTCACTGAGTAACCTGATCCGGACCGAGTGTAATCAAAATTTCGACGCCCTAACATGGCCCGGTTTTGAGACTGGGCGGATTGGAAAAGTAGGGGTTTACACCCTACTCTATTCGACACTGATTGCGGTGTACATATATAGTTGTGACTTTCTGTACACGGAACCGACGGCTTAACGTCCCCTCCGAACGACGGGATGCTTTCATGATTCATTTGCCCAATTCCAAGTGAACCATGGAGGAGAGCGTATATTCTGTCTTTAACAATTAATAATATTAAATCTGAATTGAGCAACCGAATAAATCCCAGCAAGCTGACCAACAGGAATTCGAACCCGAGATTTTTTTGGGTAAATTTCACCACAGGCAAGCAGCACCCTAACCGCTGAGCCACGCTCTCCCACTGCATTGCAGCTAAGAATTAACTTAAACGAGTCCGTGCTGTTTTATCAGGCATAGAAAGGAGTTTGTGTACTCTTGGTTTGGACCTCCAAAAACCAGATGTATTTGGGATCTGCAATCCATAGAAGTCACCCACCATATGCAATAATATTGAGAGCGAAGCTCAACAAGAACAATTACGAGCACCAGCTTCAATGGAATCCGTTCCATGGTGAAAACTAAAAGCCGCTGATTGCGACGTCTTTAATGGATCGTGCAACGTGTTTGTGTACGTTATGTGCATCTATCACTTGATCTAATTTATGCGGCAGCTTGTAACAAAAATTAAAAGGGTGGTAAATCGTTCATTCTCCCCAACTTACAACAGCTGCTCCTATGTTGTTCAACATATTCGCCATACCTTCCAATTGGTAAGTGCGCCCAAGCAACACAACACCTCGACAGACCACATTGAGAAGATCGAAGCTTTAAGAAATCCAAAAGAAAGCCTTGGCTGTTCGTACCTGAAGCATCATACCGAAATTACAAAATCGAAAACTAAGGTTTTAGGTAGCTTTGCCCCAGGTTTATACTTCCTTCTTTAATTGTAAAATACTTTTGGCTAAGTGCCCATCTATTCCCATTAAACGAAGAACTAAGGCTTTAGGTACTTTCCCAAGGCTTTTTATTTTCTCAGTTGTTTCATTGAAAATACGTTTGGATAAGTGCGCAGTCTATTTGCATTAAAACTGAGCAAGTTTTTCCATTTTAGAAAAATCGTACCGAACTTACTACAACTGTTGCTCATAAAGTTGGAATATTTTTTCTGACCCAATCTTAAAACGTCTTTCTATTAACGCCTCGTAATCCTTTAGTGTAGGTGAATGATTACATCTATCCCCACTACCCATAGTGAAGTAACCATGCATATTTTGAATTATGTAACATGGCTTTTGTGGGGAGCTATAAAAATGTCAGACGTCTTGTGTTTGTTCTTTTTCACTGCTCCAAACCGGTGTGCAAGGAGCCCATTTGTCAGGTGGTGTTACCTTGACAACAAAACTGACACAGAGTTCCCTGAGGACTATGCCTCCTCCAACGGCGTTGTCAATACATCGAAGAGTGCTTGCTCTCGGGACGGGAAGGGTACTACACACAAGCCAGAGTCGCTGCTTCTCGGATATCGCAGAGTAACGGTCTTTTAAATCCTCAACATCATCGAGAGGTGGGTCATTTGAGGCACGAAATATTAGGAAACATGATTGCCTACCAGACGAGATGGTTGCCGACTGCTTAATCTGGTGTCGTAGAGTCCGGAAAATGGCAACGAGCCGTCTTCGTCGTTTGTGAAGAGGACAAGTTGGGTATCACTGTGTCCCTCCAAACCGGAAGCGGAATTGGGCTTTCATCGTGGTTACCGAGCAAGACGAATTACGAAATTCCATGCCCAAGAGTTGATCGACTACTGGGCTAGGAAGCACAGAAGATTAACCTAAGACATGACGAAATGTTTGTGTTTTTATTGGCGAGAGCCGCTACAATCCTTGACCATCAAGATGGAAGACAAAGGGTTCGTCGATTACTTGGTAAGAACCTCCGATATGATGTATTCAGGAATCGGCTCAAGGTGGTGGCGGCTCAGTGATGGTTTGGACCGTTATTCATTATTTAGGAAAAACATCACTGGTGGTGCCAGATGGAAACATGACGCCTTCGTCAAACCTGGACATTCTGGAAAACCACTCTCTGCCACATGGGTTTATGTAAACCATTTTCGGCTGCAAGACGCTGTAGCGAGACAATGTCTTGAAGCAGAGGGGGTGGAGCAGATACCATGGCCTGCTTGCTGTCCTGATTTGAACCCTATCGAGCCTGCTGGGATGCCTTAGGCCGAGCAATCAAGTACAGGGAAAATCTTCCTCAAACACTACGATTTAGCTCAGCCTCTGACGAGTGATTTGAACGCTATGCCCATTGACATCATAAACAACCTTGTGGGAAGTATGCCGCGACGTCTTGACGCAGCTGATACCGCGACGTCTTGACGCAGCTGATGCCAGGGGTGACTGATTGAAATTTAAGGCAGTACTATTGAACATTTCGATGCATAAATCACCCGAAAATGGTGTTAAAAATTCCTGATGTGGAAAAATCCTTAAATCTGCTGTTCAAATACCGGTGTGAAATGCCGATATAGTCCGTTGGGAGCCATGGGCCGGGCTCCCATATACGATAACGGAATAAAGCGTGAAACTAATAGTGCGTAAAGAGTCAACTGATTCGCTTGCCCTATTGTTCACCCATTGTCTCCGGACTATGAGTACGCCGGACAATGGTTACTTCCACACCGGTACCCCCTTTTCTTTCAGGCTAAGGATCACAGTTTGTAAAGTAATAATTGTGGACTAAGTTCATGGTGATATGTCGGAAGAGACTGAATCATTTCAAGTAGTGTGGCGATACACCATAGATATCATAACGCACTCACACTGTAAGAATCATTCCATAAAAATGGTAAAAATATTTGATTCCAACTTTATGAGCACCATTAAACGTATTTGGGTCCTTACTACTTCTGTTTTCCTTTCTTTCTTTGTAAAATACTTTTTTGGGTATATGTCCAATCCTTACTCCCCATTTACAATCCTGGCTGAAAGCATATTAAAAAGTTCACTTGTTTTTCTCAGTGGGACCCATTGGGTGTTAGTGGCCCTTCTGTTCTTCGTACACCCTTTACCGTGACGTTTAAATTTATTTTCAGTGTCCTCTCCAAGATTTGTTTTTTATTATCTTCGTTCGTTATAAAATACGTTTTGCGATCTGCTCATCTATCCCAATAAAATGGCCAAAAGTTTAGTTCTTCTTTTTAGTAAAATCGAAATTACTAAAAACGATAACTTCCACTGTAGGGGCCATTTTTTAATGAGAAAATATTTGGCATACGTATGAGTACATCATATACGCGTCACAATTCGGCCCCCGTGGTGAATGTAGTAGAAAAATCCTTGGTTGGACGGGGTAAAGTGGGTAACCTGATCGACATCCTCGTCCCACCCCCCACGTTACTCTATTAAATAGGTTTTGTATAGAGAAAGTTTACATATTTTCTCATTGCTCCCCATGCACAAACAAGGACCTGTGCGGGAATTCAGTGAGCACCAGACGCTGTACCATCTCTGGCTGGATCATATTTGAGTGTTTGGACACGATAAAAAAAGACCTCCCAGTGAAATTTCAGGTCCAGAAATGCTTCCTTTGATATTATGAACAATACCGTCCTCCAAAGGGTGGTCGACCACGGTCTATGGGCCCAATTTAGTACATATCATTGCTTCTACTATCCAAACGGCCTCGACCGATTTCACTCACATTTGTGACTACATCCCTTTTGTGTATATAATCGAAGGCGAGCTCATTGACAGTGATAGAATTTATTTTGCTATCGAATGCCATCTCATAAAATATAACACTCTGAAATAGACGGAGTCATACTGAATAGATATGTATAATTGGCTATTACCGTAATAGATAAAGGATGAGAAGCACACATCCGTTATTAAAATACTGTGTTTGATCAAGGTCTGTAGCCTATTAGACTCCGACAAGGCGAGCCGCTAGGTCGAAGTCTAACAGGCAAGCAGACCTATCAAAACTCCATTATTTTCATAACGTGTGTTTTGAATTCCTTTTCTCTTAACATATCCGTCCGTGCAAGACCGAAATTCGTTTTTTTTTTTTTATAAGTCTTCAGTAAAAAATTGAGAATATATTTCTTTTTTTTAAATATTTTGAAGCAGCGTTACGTTTTTCTTAATTAAAAACACCAATTGAGGCTGTTATGTTCACTTGTGCAGAGTCTAACACCAAGGTCTAGCCGATAATATGTTTTTACTCTTCTAGAGAGCTAATCTTATTGTCACGTAAAGCATGATCTGGGTTAGAAATGGTCCCATCTGAAGATTATCCTATTGACCGGTTAAGCCGGGTCTAATTGTTATTTAGTGGGCAGGTTTGGATATTTTAAGTAGGTTCAGTCAAATAACCCTTTCCCACGTATATCTGACCCCGGAATTCTGAACACCACTATTAAAGATCCTTGATACAGAGTTATCCGCGTTGCACTCCCGAATGCTTGTTACGCAGGCTAAAGTTTTTAGCCAAGAAGATACCCTATCTTAACCTGCACCCCCCTGCCTAGTCTTTATGGCGACCGGGGGGCCAAGAGATGAGGGCTAACTCAAGCCTCAAAGTGAATGCCCCTACTAAGAGGGGACCTGCAAATAGTAATAAGGACAATGCCCAGCTCGACCTTCACTGAAAACTACCAACCCAACGTGGATTACCATCCCAATATACCAAGGAGCGTCTTAGCCGCCAGGTGACGCACCATCACCACCTGTCCTGTCTCACGTTCTGATTGTGATTAACAGCAACAACACTGATTCCGATTACCATACCAGGCCGTGGAA